>VYZT01000678.1:196941-233900 GCA_013400735.1 Pomatostomus ruficeps | reverse complement strand
AAAAAAAAAAAAAAAAAATCATCAAACTTTACAACAGGAGGACATAACATTAAAAAGGCAATTTTTGTTACCTGAAATTTGGAGCATTTCCTTTTGCACTCCATTCTCAGATTTGTATTTCCCAGACAAAACTCTGTATTATTATCTGAGGCAATCAGAAAACCAGTCGTTTAGTGCCTGATACCTGCTGTGCTTCCCATAACTCCTTCATATGACCTCTCGCAGCACTGACTCCAGCTAAAATGATTGCAGAGAACACAGACTGGCCAGGCCAGTCGTCATGGAGATCTCTCTCCCCCCCTTCTCATATTTGCGCGCGCACACACACACACACACACACACAGATTTAAACAATTCTGGGAGGCATCCACAAAACAGCATGCCTTTTCATCAGCTACGTTCTGAAACATTCCACCCCTCCTCCAGCCCCTCCCCAGAGTCAGCCCAGGAAGCTGAGCTTTGGTCAGGAATTGATTGTGGAAATTAGAGATATTGCCTTCTAAAAAACAGAAAACGACCACAGAACTTGTATTTTTTCCCCCAGAAGGGAAAACAGAGATGTTTGCTCACCAAGGCTTTGAACTAAAAGTAAATCCATCACATTCAGACCTGCAGGCTGTTTGTCTTTGCCTGCCTTGTTATGAATTTGATATCTGAAAGCACTAAAGCTTTGTTGAAATACAATCATGCAGATTACAAGAAACGCTGCTGGCATGGCCTGACTGCTTACCTTGCTGTTCTCCCAGTACCAAGCCAGTGACTTAATTAGCACAGGTATTCATAAGGTCATGCAGAACTTCCTGTATTCTTTCATGTTGCTGTAATTAAGAAGAAAATTGGGCAGGTCAGGAACATGCAACTCAAACAAACAAATAGAAAAAAATCCCCCAGCTAAACAGGAACACACAGATACATCTGGAAGTTTTCTCATACTGACTATAAGCTTAAGTGCCTCTTACCCAAAACTCGCTATCTCCCATTTAAAGGAGAAACCCATTTCACTGACGCTTGCGAATACAAGAACTGATTAGTTTACCATATTCACTGGCACCATGGTTGCAAAACAAAACTTACTCCAAACATAAATAAGGATATACAACATTTTTTCCTTGACAAAAAAATCTAAATTAATCCTCACCAACGTCATATAGGAAAGTCTGGACTGATAAATCAACAGAACAGAAAATACTTTCTAAAAAAGAATGAACATTTATTAAGAAAATTCAGTTTAAAAAGTACTTGGACTCAGAAGAAGAGTACTGTGCCTGAAGTTTTTACAGCTTGAGAAATACCTTGGAGACTTACTCTTTAGAGGATTTAATCAGAGTCAATCATTTAAGGTTCTAAAACTTCATAAAAGATACTGAAGGGACTTCATGAGAGTGTTCTGCAATGAGCAGTATAAGCAGCAGTCCCTCTAGTGGGCAGAAAATTGCAAAGCTGCCTGTGCCAAGCTAAATAGGAAATCAGTTTCTCCTGTATCTATTAATTACTTCATTGTGCTGTTATGATATTCCACCCCTGCATTTAAAACTCAAAATTAGCATATGAAATCCTTTATATGTTATTTTGGGAGTTGAACACAAGAAAACACACATGCTATAATCAACATCACTAGGTTTACACATGAGGAGATTGAAGAGTTCCAGCAGAGTACTTTTCTGGTTGTGTGAGATAGCCAAGATGTTTCGTGGGAACACTTGTCTCTCCATATAGCCATTACTAGATTTAAACTACACCAGAGCATATTATTGTCTTTACTTCAGAAAACTAAATTTTGTGAGTGACAGAGGTCCCAGCAGACTACACACTTAAACCACCTCTCTAACAAGAACATCACACAAAAGCATATACATGAGGCATATTTTACACTGTTACCAGAAACAAGGATCCAGAAGATGCTGAAATGACATCACATCAAATATTTCCAGGATATGAGAGTGCCACATCCTAAGTTTGCAATTTCACACTAAGTTACCCTAAGAATGCACCAGTGAAGGCCAAACAGATCCATGAGAGTCAAATATTAAAAAATTTTGGCCTGGTTTTGTCCTGAAAAGTTCCTTTGGTGTATGAGTAAGGTAAATTCATCACATGTGGCAGGTGGGCACAATTTCAGCAGTGTGACTGGGGAAAGAGAGAAACTGCTAACTCCTCCCAAGAAAGTAATGTTTTACACTGCATCACTGCAGAGGGAGTGTTCAAAGACACAGAAGTAATAAAAAACCATCCTAGGAATTGACCAGTGGACAAGTGAAATGGCTGATCACGCTCAGCTCTGCTACAGACCCCATTACTGGTAACATGGGAGTATGTACCAACCATCTGCATCACATCCCACTCCAGCGTTCATGGCAAGGCTCTGTGGCACTTCATTTGGTGACCACATCTGCGTATATGGCACGGATCTGGGGAGCAGGCAAGCTGGCATTTATAAATCACTGAAAATGCGCAGTGCATTACATACACGCTCTGTTACAGTTTAAAATTCCAAGCAAAGCAAGCAAAGTTGTTAAAATCTATCACGCAAACACAAATATGTAAGAACAAGGCACAGTAGTAAAACTATGACCCAGGCTTTGACCTTGGGCAGGTGACTACCCCAGAAGCCCTCGGTCAAGCACATTTCTATTCTAAGCCCCATGGATACACCCCAAATCACTTCCTTGCCAAAAGGTGACATACTTAGCTCAGATTGATCCCAGTGAAACAAGAGCCATTCCCACAGTTTACTTTTTTCTCACTGGGCTTTCATTTGAGCACATCAATACCTCAGAACACAATTTGGGATCAGGACGGAACCTGAAGTCATAAACAGAAGTCATGATGAACAGCTGATTTTACATTAATTACAGCGTCATGGCTACCCTGCCATCAAAAGGCATCAGAGTACGTACCCTCACCCCCCGCAGGAGACAGACAATCCATTACTCACACGCAGCTGATGTTTAGTTTCTTATTTCCGATACACTTCCCATTTCTGACCGGTTGAAGACACTCCTTCCTATGCTCCTGGCCCCGGGATGCAGCAGCCACGTGAGGCGCAGGAGCGGGCATGCACCGAACAGGGCGAGTGCATAGAGCCCTCACCAGGCACACCTGGAGCCTG
Organism: Pomatostomus ruficeps; assembly: GCA_013400735.1. Classification (NCBI taxonomy): domain Eukaryota; kingdom Metazoa; phylum Chordata; class Aves; order Passeriformes; family Timaliidae; genus Pomatostomus; species Pomatostomus ruficeps. The sequence continues at coordinate 230,791 of VYZT01000678.1, read as the reverse complement.
CCTGGAGAGCGGGAAGGGAAACAGGAGCTGCCCTCTCTGCAAGCTGCCTGGTCTGAGATTCTTTACTGAATGCTTTCCAAGCAGCCATCAGCAGCAACAGGAGAGGAAACAAAAATCAGACTTGTTCCTCATGAAATTTTATCACTTTCAGTAGGTGAAAACACAACATCAGAGGTGAACTACAGACTAAGTCAGCCACAACAGCAGCACAGATCTCTGGTAGGTATAAATTCAAATTAAGTACTGCTCCAACTTTAGTACCATTTTTCTTTGCATTTTTTTGACAAAAAAAAACTCTTGCAAAGTTACTTAGGATTTTTCCCATCCTCAAATAACTTTCTACCCTTCACAAGGGCTTTTGCCCCTTTCCCATTGAAGATAGCCACCTTATTGCTCTTCCTCGTGTCATCTTTATACATTTACTAACCATCTCCCCAGTGACCTAAACAAATTTGAGTTTGAAATTCTGTAATTTAAGACTCAACAACAAAAAGTGAAACTTAATTAACCTGTCCCAGTATGTTTTTAACCCAATACTGCTGCAAGAGCCTGGAGCTGCTGCTGACCTCACTGGGAGAGGCAGGGAGTTGGGAGCAGCATTTCCTCATCACCAGGCAGTGGCTTGCAGAGGTATGGAAATAAGGGGAAAAGCCCAAGCCAGCTCTTAATATAAAGCACACAAGCACTACAAAAACTGTGTTGTTTGCTCTTTTTATAGAGACCCAGCACTCAATACTTTTGCATAGGGAATTCTGAGGACTACCAGGTGGGACAAAGTGATGACAGGCAGGGCAGCAGCCACCACATACTCTGAAGCAGTCCCATGGCATCACGGAGTTCTCTAAATTAACGGTGCACAGCCCTGGCCCTTACTGTTAACACTCCAACATGATGGTGTAAGAACACAACAATAAAGCAAGTGGCACAAGATAACCCCTCTGAACCCAAAGGCATCATTCTACTGAGGTGATTAAACCATCCACTGCCTTCACTGGCACGTTAACTCCAATTTTGCCTCACTGCATGTTTTGCTAAGGTTGTGGTATCCAAGCAAGTAGCATAAAAGTACATTGTAGCCTTGCAAACAACAGTAAAGGAGTTGGCCCAACACAGGAGCTCCCTCATTGCAAAGGGACTGCACAGGTGAAAGACTAAGATCAGTCAGCTACGGACTTTTTTTTCCCCCCAGTTCAGATCCATTACTGATAGTATATGCTCAACTCTCTTCTAACAGGAGAATAAAGTTTCCATGACCTCCTCAAAGGTCTAGCAAGGATCACATTAGCAGCACAGTACTGGTTTCACTAACCCAGGAAAAAAAATCGTGTGTGTATATCCCCAGTATTTATAGAGTATGTATATAGGAAATGACTAATCATAGCTGTGCTCTCTTTGAGATGTTGCCAATCCCTTTATGGCCCTATATCCCATTTCAGTTTGATCTCATTCTGCAAATGAGAGTCTGCCATTCTTGGGGCTGACCCTGACATTGCAACTGTGTGCAAGACAGCGATTTGAAAAAGTTTCTGATTCAGTGAAACTGAGGAGAGATCTGTACCTGGGGATCATGACAAGAAGCTGACACACATTCAATTCCTGTGCAAACACTCATTCAGAAATCAAGTGGCTTAACTTTGTGGCTATTCTTGTTTTAGGCCCTGATTCAGCAAAGCACTTAAACATCAACTTCAAAAGAACTTAAAAATACACCAAACACATGCTACAGTATTTTACCAAAGTGGTGGTTTAGTAATGCTGCATATTTTAGAAAAGAGAGGTGGAAAGAGCTTTTATTTGGCAATTAAACCTTTAAGACACGGTTTGGTCATACTGGGACACAACTCTCATGGTAAACCTACTAATGATGTTGAAAATTTGCTGAGCAACAAGCTGAATAATTTCTTAATAAAACAACTTTAAACATGAACAGCGTGGAATTAACTCATGCGAAAGCCTGGTTTGAAAATTATCCATACCTATGGTCTGATTCATGACAGGAGACACATATTACAGCTCACCCTGCTAGAAAAGCAGTGCAAAGCCAAAGAAGCCATACAAACTGGCTCTGGGCCCAGGCAGCCAATTCAGCCAGCCCTCAACACCCCAGCGCTGCAAACTGTGTCAGATGGCACCAGGCCAAAGCACAAGCAGAGCCAGAGGGATAACCAAAAGGTGGGAATCACGTACAAATATGGCCTTTTGCTGCCTAACTCTCCAGAGCCAGCCCTGTCTGCAACCCATCTTCATTCCAGTCAACACCCTTCCTTGCCTGGCTAAGCTGTATCCCAGGCATGCCCAAAAGGGAGAGACAGGAAGCTCTAGGTCCAAAACTGATGGGGGGCGAGAAGCCCTCAAGGAGAGGTTATTTGTCCTGTCTGTATATCCCCATCAAGGGTGGAATTATGTGCCAAGAAGAAGGGCAAATGAGACAAGCAGGCTTCCTCTGGGAACTGGTCATATCAGGACAGATGTCAATGAGTTGCTTGAAATTCCACAGGAGTTCTCATTTGACCCTACATCAACGTGAGATCTCCATTTGTCTCACTTCACTACTGTTTCTTTCAAGTAAAAGTGAAAGGACAAGTTTCTGTTGCCCCTGTTCACAGTACACATCCTGTGACAGGATGCTACACATGGGACTAGAAGAGAATTCAAAAAACAGATCCCCTCACACCTGGAATTGCACTGAAGCAGAACACACAAGTATATAACTCTGGGAGGACTAAATCTTGTGTGAATCTGAGCAAGTGCTGCAAAGCTTTGACTTAATGGGAACAGAGGGGCAGAACCCTTCTCAGAGCACATAAATTATGGGAATACAGATCACATAAGCCAAATCCCCAGCTGAAGGGGAACTTTTCAAATTGTTGTCAAAGTAGCCCTTCCTGTGCTTGCATCCAGGTAGTGGGACAAAAAAAAGATGCTGCTGGGAATCATCTCTATTGATATACTGGCTATATGAAGCTAACCAAGGGAAGAGAATATTTTAGCAAAGCAAGGGACACAAGGACAGATAATATTGCAGGGATGACTTCTGAAGCAGAATATGGGTGGTAGTTGCATTTTTCACATTCTTCCCCCTGCAAAGATGCTTTCCAGAGCAAAAGAGCTCTTAAGTTAAACTCAAAATGGAAAATGTGGGCCTAAGGCTGTGCATCCAGTATGATATCACCTTGTTTACATGAGAAAATAAAAATCACAACCAATAGCACTGTAGACTCTTTGAACGTCTAAATAGATAAATAAATAGATAAATAATGACAACATGTTTTGTGATCCCTTTTGATCATCAACTATGAAAGTTCACAGGAAGTTTATACAACCCCCTCTGTCTGGATAGATCTTATCTTCCAAATGCTAGGAGCCAAGAGACTGTGTCAGCCTGATGTTCCTTTGGACAAAAGGCAATGACTTCTCTGAAGTTAACACAGTTGGCTTCTTTTATTTTAGTCATGACTTGAACCTTCAAGCCGGCCGGGAGACCCTGTGAACTGCTGCTAACATGCTGGGGGAAGGCCTGTGAGCCTCACTTCTCATCCTCTGGGGAGGATGGCCCAGCACTACTCCCATCACCTTCAGCCCATTGAAGTCAAAGCCAGTGGACGATGTGTTTTCTCAGGGATACAACGGGTTTGTCTTTTGTACTGTCATAAACACCATAGCAGGCGGATTTTAAGCCACAGACAATAAAGCGTTTTCTTCTCTACTTTGGATAGAAGAGATAAACATAATATTGCTCTGAATATGCAGAGCTCCTTTCATTCAAGGCCCTCAGGGTGCTTTGCAAAGCCATGTAAATGTCACTCCAAGTGTGGCTGCTTGGAAAAAAGGAGTTCAATGACTTTGTGTGCACAGTGGTCCTCTCAAAACTGTGTGTGACCAACAGTGTTCTGAGCACCAGGCTATGCTGCCTCCCCTGAGGCCAGAGTTAGAACCTGGAAGGCAGTTGGGGTCAGTCAAAACTGGGCTTTTCTGGAAAACAAACTGGGCATGGGAAACAGCCAAAATGAAGCTTTTTTCTAGCTGGTTTCCAGTGCCACAGAAGGAATGAAAGTCAGTGACCGTAGAGTGACTAGGACGAGCTTGTGCAAAAACAAAAGAAATCCAAAACCAGACCACGCAGACAGTTCAAAAGCATTTTATGAACCCTGTGTTTGTTTCTCAGTACCTCAGTGCTTCCTGGATTTTCCAACAAAGTGTGGTACAGAGGTGTCCAAATGATCCACAGCAGCCCTAACTCCAGAACTGGAAGCAGCACAGCTCCAACAGCACAAAGCAGTGCTTGAACTAATGCAGCGATATATTCTGGAAAGGGAGCTGTGGCTCCACACAGTGCCCCACTGCACTGGAGGGCGGTGCAGACCTCCTGGAGTCAGCTCCAGGCCCTTTGTCCTGAGATCCATGGTATGGCACACACATTCCCTGAGCAACACACTGCAGACAACAGAGGAAGTCAGTTCCAGGGCTGGAAATTCAGTTCTCAGCACCCAAGCTCCAGATGAATGCCTTAAAAGAAAGGTCATTCTTCCTCCTTCAGTTCTGTGCATTCTTCAAAGGCTGGGGATATGTCTGAAAATAGCCCCACATCCAAGGATGGACTGTCCCAACATCCACATTTAGGCTGCTGGAGAATCACACACCTACCTATCTTTTCTTCACTACTAACAGTAGAGGTTATTACTTAAGAAAAAAAAGTATATGTAATGCTTCATTCTCATCAAAACAGATAGCTCAGAGATAAGATTTTGCCCCTCATCATGAAAAAGCATAATTTCTTATTTTCATTAAATTACTTCCCATTTTAGAGACAAAAGGAAAGCAAGAATCAAACTCTTTTTTTTCCACATCAAACTGAAAAGGACAGAACTTGGGAAAGTACCAGTGCTTTTCTTCCAAGTCTTGGAAAACTATACAGTTTACATAGGCCGGGACACTGTTATAGATATTTTCCCTTTAGAACACTGGACAAGGTCCATGTAGTCACATGATGTTCCCCATTGCTGTGTACATTGTTTTAAGGGAATGGACAAACCTCACTCCCTGGAACTGCTGCTGTGTGCTGTTCATAGTATGGAAGTGGTGAAATCCCACAACACAGGCTCAGTGTCGGCCATTCGGTGTGCACAGACCACACACCAGAAAGTTTGCAAAAGACCTTACTGCCAGCAAAGAAGGGCAAGCAAAAGCTCTCTTAGCCTCAGTTTCCAGCCAGTCCCTAACCTGGGATAGCACTGAAAGCTACACCAACATCTCCACCTAAATCCCACAGCTGGGCCAGGCTTCCAAAGGAACTGGACATTCCCAGCCAATCCCACAGAGTTAAGCCAAGATTTAAACATGTAAGCTGTGGCTGTTACCCTTGCAGCTGGGGATGTGTGTGTTCACTGCAAACACAAGTTAGTGCCTACACTGCTGGAAGCAGCTCATGGAAAGTCTGAACCGTAAGATGCAAATCTTTAGGAGCACGCATGGCAACTTGCTCTGGGGAAAATTCCCCATTCAAGAACAGACACGCTGATTACGTCTCCAGCTTTCTGATTTCCTGACGTGTGAAAGTCCCATCAGCAAGCATGAGAGCTCTGTGCTTACTGAAAGCATAAAGCAACACTCTCAGTTTGCCAGGAAGAGCTGAAAGGGCTGTTTTGCACATATCTATGGTTGTGAAAACCTCTATGCTTCCTCCTGTGCTGCGTGGAGAGGCCTAACAAGGAGTCAGAAGAGTCAAATGCTGTTCCTGCTTTTGACCCCATGCAGGTATACGACCTTGGATAGCTTTCTTTGCCTAGGAACACAAGGCCTGTTTGGCTTTCTGAAGGTGTTGGAGCGATGCAGGAAATTGTAACCCCACCATGGTCTTCAAACAATATCTATTTTTGGTCAAGTTATACAATTCTGTATATTGAATAACCTCTAGAGCTGTTTCCAGTTTCTTAACCTGCTTCACATCTATGCATTTTTGATACTCCCTCCAGCCTGAAAAAGGCCAAACATGAACAGGGTTTCCTCATCATCCTCACCACTGAAATAAGAATTTTCCCTCACAATTTACATGGTCCCAGAGAGCAACAAATGCAAATGCAGTCCTGAGACACTGAAAGAACTAGAGCCTGATTTTTACTGCCTGTTTATGATGAAGTCAGAATTTTGCAACTTTTCTTAGAGTTTTGTATCTGGTCACACTCTAAAATAGTAAGTAGTTACATTGTGAGATTAAAAAGAAACAAACAAAAAACCTGTGCTGTGGGTCATTTTTAAAATCCCCTCCAACCAGCTGCATTCAAAATAAGCTGCAGTGCACCTGTCTTGCAAAAACCTCCACAATGGTTAAATATTCCACACAAAGTCTTGTGTCTTATCACTAGTTTTATCTTTGGTTTACCTGGGTGTGACCTGGAGCAAATCTTAGCAATTCTAATACCTCACCTCCTCTAGAGTGGCTCCCAAGTATAATTCACACAGCTTGTGAACCAACTGTAAAACAAAACAAGAGCTTGCAGCCCCCATTCCCAGATCTCAGACACTCATGGAAAGCCAGCAGACCAGCACAATATAGAAGATGTTTATAAAACACGGTGTCATTTTACAGCCTTTTGGAATGGCAGCTCAATACTTTAGAAAACACAACCATCCCCTGCAATTCAGCATGAGACAGAAGTAACTTGGAAAACTTTCTGCTTTCTGCCTGTTCCCTTATCTCTAAAGAGCTGATAATAACTGAATCTATTAGAAATACTGTTACAATAAATTTATTAACCTTCATAAGAGGGCCACAGACTGTTGGAAGGAAAGCTTTACTATATTAAGAAGAGACCTGCTGTATCTCTGTTAATTTAACTGGATTCCCACTACTAGGCCCATTTAGGAGGCTGTGTTACTACACTCCTCAGAAACATTTTCCTTATACAATCTTAAAATCACAGGATGAGCTAGGGAATGGAAAAGAAATGTCATGCACTGTCATGCACACACAGAGAATAAGAGTCAACTGCTGTCTCCTGGATGAAAGAGCAAGCCCATTAACAGGAGAAGGTGATAAAAAATCCATATGCAGCACAGAGCACCTCTAAAAGCCAAAACAACAACAGGCAATTGAGGTGGAGAGTGGAGCAGACCGCTATGAGTCATAGGCTGTAAGTCTAGTCCGTGAAAAGTCTGGCAGAAGTTTGCTGTTTGACTATGTCTGTACATTCCCAAGAGATTTATAGCTGCTTATTAAATCATCTGTTCCTCTTAAAACTAAAGAAACTGTATATGTTTCACTGGATTTTACATCTGCTAGAAAGACCCATTAACCATTAGTACAGAGTAGAGTTTTTCCTATTGCGTAAGTCATTCAGAAGATTTTAAGACATTACTTGGGAGAGGAAGCAAAACCTACACGAGTGATGGGCTGCAGTGTGATCAAAACCTGCTGCTTCAGGAAGGGTCTCCCTCACTGGCATCTCTGGTGTGCCTGGCTAATCTTCAAAATGGGTCTTTTGAGTAACAAATACTTTCTGCAGAGGAAAGTTCTATTGAGGAAATAGTCATGTCTTCAAGTAAATGACCACTGTGGCTTGAGACAGGGTTTGTGGAGCAGGTTCATGGAGTGTGGTGACACACAGGCACACACTGGTGCCAGAGGACCTGTCAAAACATGAGGCGCTGGCAGTGTCATTGGTTTCCAGACAGAAGCTGTTATGCTCGGGAGCTGGAGGGAAAACCCCACTAGCCCTGCAGTGTCATCTCAAAACTCAAGGGAAGAGGAGAAGGAGCTGTGCACAGTCCTGCCCCAAACATCAACAGCGCTGCTTGAGCACTGGTTAGTTCACAGGCAAGCAAGGCAGAAGGATAGGTAGGGCTGTCATTTCCATCCTGGTTAGCTAAACAAGCTGTTTTGTTATCTCAGAGTGCTCTTGGAGCATCTCTGCCCCTACCCTTCCCACACATTTGCCATTGTAAAAACCTGCACTAACAAAGAATGTTCCTTCTCCCATCTCCCCTCCCGTCCTCTCAGTCTTACTTTTTTGCTCTTTTTCACCCTTGGGCACATCCACAGATTAGCTCTCCGAGATAGCCATCTCTCAATGGTAATGTACAAAGATGTTATTAAATAGAAGCCATTTGCGGAGGCATAGATGGGGCTGAACTTCCCAGAAGGTAGAAAAGTTTTACATATTTTAAATTAACCCTTTAAAAATAAACACAATCCTTGCACATTTGCCAAACATATGAGAACAGAAACACTGTATCCATGGCTACTTCAGTGTTAAGACTGGAACAGAGATGCACCTTGAAAACACCAAAAATGCCCTTCTGGGTCAGACCAGCAGTGCCTCTAGCTCAATACTCTGCCTTCAGAGGCAGTGAAAGGCAGTGCTAGTCGGGACAAGCCCAGGAACCTTGCTGCTTTCTGGCTATTTTTCTCTGTCCATGGGAGACGGCAAGCTGTGGGCGAGCAGAGCTGAAAAGCAGCAAGATTTACAAAAGGTTGCTAACAGTGCTTTTGTTACTCCTGCCATACCACTAAAATCCTATTAAGTCTGTAAAGCAAAGCACGACAGAGAGCCATGTGTGAACTGTTGCACTTAGCTGAAAGTCAGCAACTTGGGAGTTTAGAACAAAATAATAAAATCAAGACCCACACCAGCTCATGCACATGGAACACCCAAAGCCTGCAAGGGAGTGAGGGAGCCGAGCATCATCATGCCGTGGGTACAACTGTGGCAGATTTACCAGCACACACTGGATGGGGGACAAGAAGGGATGGGTTGCTCAGCACATTTCCCTTTCATGTTTTTGAATTGCTGCCTTGTAAAAGTCAATTTGCTCAAAAACATGACAAGATAATGGTAGGTCCTGCTGAATCGGCACAGCTATGCTATGCCAAACTGATTCCTGCAGTAAATCATGCGCACTCTCAGAACACAAAGGCAGGGCTGTACCGCTCTGCAAACTCGTTATTTATTTTTGCCAAAAATGACAAAATGTCTGTCAGACTTGTTTTCTCTTTATTATCTCTGCATTGAACTGTCTTCACTTTAGAACTCTGAATCAATATAGAAGGAACAAACAAGCATGAATTTGATCTCCCAGAAATCTGTACAAAAGCCAAGCCAGCATATGCTCAATAGGTTACAGCCCAACTCCTACCCTACAACTGCACAGACCCAGCCATCACCAGCTTCCAACCTGACACAGTAATTAACCTGCTGATATGTCAATTCATCACTGATATGCTGAGGCTGATTTAGTGCTTTCCGTCTTAAAAAAAAAAAAAAGAAAACAATATTGTGGGGGAAAAAAAAGCCCAGAATTATTATGGGAATATCCATACCCAGCACAGTAATATCACATCTCAGCCCATTTAGAGTGAGACATCCTGGCTAAGGCCTATCACCCCTGATAGTCACATGCTACAGGAGTCAGGATGGTGGCACGGAAAATCAAGAGCATTAGTCAATCCTGAGCAATCATCTTCGTATCTTTTGATTTGGCTCTCCTTCCTTAACGGTAGGCAGCTACACCAATTAACATCAAATACTTGCTCCATGTCAGCTTTGGTCCCTGTGCCGTGCACACAGCAACACCGTATCTCACAACAGGTGAGCTTAGAGCACCTCACAGCCCAGCTCACCCCAGATCAACACCATCACACCAGGGGATGTCACCCAACACCTCCCCAGTGATCCAGCCAGGTAATAAGCTTTGCAAAAGAAGGAGGAGAGATCATGGTATTTCACAAGCACAGGAAGAACACAGATATTGCTGTCTACTCTCACCAGAGGAGACACCACATGAGAGCAGTTGTGAGAATTCCATCAGCCTTCCAGGCCAGCATGGAACCTGAGTCAGCCCTTAGGCAAGCTGCTGAAGTCAATGCTCAGCTTTCAAGTACATGCTCCAGAATTTGGCTGAGCTGGGACCCTTTTCAAGTGTGGGATGCAGAATCCCACTCAAGGGTTGCTTCAGTGATGGACTACAAAAGTATTCTTGATATATAATAATGCAGTAATTTATGGGGCTGCATTCTCCCTTAACCATAACCTCAGACTCATCTGTTCTTTGCAAGCAATTGTTTCTTAAGGAGTATTGCTGTGCCCGTCATCTGAAACACACAGAATAGCTGCCAGCCACAATAGGAAATGGTTTGCACTGATTGAAAGTATTTCTGAAACCCCACCAATTCCGCTCCATGAAAAAAAAAGGAAAACCCAAGCCAAAAAAACACAAGTAACAACAAGAAAACCCAAGAGGATCTGATAGTCTTTATTCTGTTCATTGTTGAGAAGTAAGGATCTTTGTTTTCTGTTTCAGACCATCCTGTTAGTCACACAGTGAATTACAGATCTAACCAATTCTATAAATGGCTGTTCCCCGAACTCATGGTTTAAGTTTAGGTCAAAAGAAGATCATTCACATGTGAAGCATGACTCTCCTCTGGCAAAGTAAAGCCATTCTGCTTCCTGACAATGCTTTATTAAACTTATTTTTAACTGTCCTGATTTTCTGCCTCTTTTCCTCAAAAGAAAAAGTGGTAGGTGTCAGAAGAAAGGGATTCTGCAATCCTCAATTTAAAAGGTCACCTGGAGGCAAGCTCAGAGCCAGGAGTCAGCCGGTGGCAGCATGGACAGATTAAGACCTTCCAAACCCTAAGTTTCATTTTAACATGGTGCCACTGACCTACCCCAAGTCACATGAAAATCTCGGTGCCTCAGTGCAGGATTATAACACTTGTTTGCCTAATATATGGGTTATCAGAAAGATGCAGTTTATAATAACCAGATTGCTACCATTTGCGGATGACTAATGCTCCTCTGATGCCTTATAAAGCTGTGACTACTACCTGCACACTGAGGTCATCAAGGAAACAAACGAGGCCCCGTAAAACCTATTTAAAACAAAGCAAACACGTATTACACAATATAGGTTTAACCTTGTAAATATAAGGTAATACAAGGTAAATTGTGCTAGGCCTCTACAAAGGCACAGCACCTACCCAATAGAGGCTGCTTCATTATGTGGGGTATGTAGTCTTGAAGACACAGTTCATTTAGCCAGAGTTTTAGATGAAAAAGTACCTGTTTGCACCTCCTAGTCAGGAGCTGAAATAACTGATAAGAAACTCTATGCATAGACACTTGAAAGCAAATTATTGTTCCTGTCCTTAATGCGTCCATAAAAACACAAACACCACACCAGCCACTGGGCTCCCAAGTCGACCAGGAGCACAGAGCTATTTAAATATACACAGGACCCTGGGAATCTGCCCAATTTTAAAGCTGTAACAAGGAAGTCAAATAACAGGACACCCAAAAACACCAACAGAGTGACTAGCTAGTCCCCACTCAATTTGGTTACCATTGATTCTAAGACCTTCCTCCCACATGCCATGCTGTCAGAATCAACAGGCAAGGTTCTATGGAACTTTAAATTCTGGAAGGGTTTTGGAGGCAGAGGATTAGTGAAGGATTGGATCAGTTTATTTTTTTAATAGTTCCGTGTTTTCAACCTATTTGTATTCTACGAAATAAAACTGGATAGGCAGTGAAAGGTGCCAAGGACCAATCAAACCTTCAAGGGTCTGAAAATGAAGCCTCAAAATGCTTTGTTCCCAATTAAAAACTTTGGAATCAAATTAGCCTCATCTGTGTGGCTGGCAGGAAGATAAAACATCTCAATGGACAATCACAACTGATTTCCTGCAAAGCTCTGCTCTGAAAAGCAGGCCTTACAGGAGAGTGCCTGGATTGCAAACAGCCCTGGTCACCTTCAGTGCAGTTCCTGAAATGGGAGCAAAGTGGAGAGCATGGCCGTAAAGCTCTACTGTCCTGAGGCAAGAGAAGTCTTCCAGCTAATGAGTTAGCATCTCCCTTTAAATGAAGGACAAAAGCAAGAGAACATCTCTGAAAACTATTCCTTGACTCCTCTTCCCTGTCCCCCAGCTTTCTAGAGAAAGTACTTTTTAGAAAAATTGCATACAGTATGTGCAATCCTCCTGCTTGGAAAAATTGCTCTGTTAATAAAATCAAAAACAAAACAAACAACAACAACAAATCTATTTTTGATGAGTTTGCTTGTTGTGCCACAGGCCCCAGCTTCCATTCTCAGGGATTTACCAAAAGATTTGTTTATTTACACAGAGCTGGAATTCTGGAGTACCAGATTCTCTTCCCATTGACCTTTGGCCTTTCTTAGAGGTTACAGCAATTAAATGTATTTCCAGTGACATCAGTAGGGAAGTAACTGTACCGTAAATAGCCACACATTTTTCTAAAGTATTTTGTCCATCCTTGCCAATACTCAGCTGTGTGAAGGATAATGGAAGTTCTCTCTTCACCCCAGCTCTGAGCAAAGTGCCAGTTCCTTTCCCTTCAATGAACACAATCACTGACCACTCCAGGTAGACACAATTGTTTCTTGTCATGCCTCTCAGCCCACTGGGAGAGGGATTGAGTCACAGACCCATCTCTTTCTCTCCCTCCAACACCACACAGCAAATGGACAGTGAAAATAAGGAGAAATTCATACCACTGGGTTTAAGTACTTCACGCCTTGAAATAAATCCCTGAGATGCTCTGAGATGACCTAAGCAAATCACAAAATTTTAGGAATAATTAAAGGTGGAACTCCTCCTATTAGATTTACAGATCTCAGACCTCTGGGATTCATGTTTTAAAGCTTTCCCATGAAGTTATAAAAGCCAGAGAGGGTCAAGTTTTCTGATAGTCACTTAGCTCCAGGAACTCCGGCCTTAAAAGAAGGTAGGAAAAAACCCAAATACAAAAAAAAAGTCCTACATTAAAATTGGCAGAGTTGACAAGAGTAAAGAAGAAAAGTTGTTGATTTTTTCTTTTGAATTTACCACCCACTGTCTTCCACACAATGACTTTGGGTAAGAGCACATTGTTACAGCACTTCTAGATCTAACTTTAAAATTCCTTAGTCACTGTAACTGTATACAGAGCAAACAAGATCTGCTTCACTTGCCAGCAAAACACAACAGCACCTGGACCACAACATGGCAGCCCTACGGGATGTGTAAAGATGAGAGAAATCAACCAGCCTGGAATTTGAACACTGGAAGGCCAGACCAGCACACACTGACCCAATGTGAACAGTGCTACCTTTGATGGCACAAACGAGAGACATTTGATAACTACTCAGTGTTTCCATTATAGCTTTGTTTCTCTACGTGAAAGCTGACAACTACTTCTCACAAGATGCAGCCACCATGTTGGGGGTGTGACACAGCTGTAGTGTCCCTACGGGGATTCAGGATGTGCCAAAACCCACCACATCCTGCCTAATGAAGGTCAGCTCTTCCCTGCCCCACCAGAGGGATTCACACCCAAAAAATTGCACTTCTGGAGACTGAAAACAAGAACAACTTAGATGAGATCCACCAACCCAGGGCAGGAGGTTTCACTTCATAAAAATTTTCTGATATTTTCCTGGAGCAAATGTCAGCATATTCATCTGCACATCAGGCTGAACAGGCCATAATGGTTAAGAACATCTTCTTCTCATTCACTAGCTGTTCTTGTAACCCCCTCCATAGCAACTCCTGCAATTACTGTTTCCACATGGATCATTACTTCAGCCTCACTCCCCAAAAATATCTGTGTTGACTGTAAAAACACATGCTACCACAGACCTTTCTTACAAGCAAGCATGCTGCAGGACTTCGCAGCGTGTTTATTTTGCAAACCCCGTATGCAGTAACTTCATCTCCTGGAGAATACGTGTGCACAGCTCAGCCCTGGGGGACAGGGTGAGCCTCATGTTCCCTTCTCTGGGGAGGCCCTGTGCTAGGGATGGCTGCTGTGTAGAAGTGCATTGTTGAGGCACAGATCAGCCCATGAACATTTCTCCTGGGATGAAGAGCTCCCTTTGAACTCTCTCATAATTGCTCCGACCTTGTGCACACATGTTCATTGCCTGAGCTGTGGGTGGGAGGCGCATCTGGCACCAGCTCTATGCAAACCTTGCACAGCTTCATTCTCAAGACCACTGAAGTCAACGTGGGCCTTTCCGCAGGCTTCTTCAAGCTTGGGACCAGACCCACAATCCGTCATTTTGAAGGACATCAGAACTGCACTGTGTATTTTCAGGCAAGTGTTGAGTCGCCACCCTACTGCTGCAAGGCCAGGAGAGTGACCTGCTCAGCCAGCTTTTTCCACAAGCCCTCAAGGCAGACTTTATTCACTGCATTCACTGTATTCATTTTCTTCTCACTGACACAGAGCAAAATTAGACACAAACTAACCATGAAGAGTCTTAGGCTAGAAATTTGGAGAAAACATTATTTTTTCTCCCCATTCCCAAAACTTATACTCACCCAAACTCTTCATTAACACAGAAATGTCCATTTCTTGGGCACACAACTGCCCACCTCAGCTGTACCCTGGGACTGCAGGGGGCATCAACAGGCAGTAGCCCCAGCCCATCAAGCCTCGACCACTTTCTAAAGCAAGTCTGCTCCTCAGGAAGTGAAATGTTGGACTCTTCCTTGCTTTGGCCTGGGGTACACCCATAACTCATCATTTGGCCTCCAGAAAGGAAGCCCTACTGTTCCTTACTCACACTCGGTAGCACTTTAGTCACTGAGCTGTCTCACAGAGCCCAGAAGAAATTCTTACATAGTAAATAACATCTGCCATTAATTATGTCAATGCTTGGCCCACATCAGAGCAGCTGTCAGAGCCCCAAGTGCACCAACAGCCCTTAAATGCCCTGTTCAGCCAGATCTGGGACCTGCACCCACAAAGCCACTGCCCAACAGACCAGAAGGCCAGGGTAAGCTCAGGTTCACCCACCCTGAACCCTGTTTTTGCTGGGCCTGACTCATTGTATGGATTTAACTTGGTCCCAGCTCTTCCCTCTGCATCTGCACAGTGGTCACTGGGCTACCAGTGAAATCTGTCACTGCCACCAACCTGGTCCCACTTGCGCACCTGTAGGGCTTTTCTGTGGTCAGTGAGAGCGTTGCCCTACCTGTGCTGTGGTCACCCTCAGCTCCTGGCTCATCCTTTCTCTTGGTTCAGCCCTTGCTCTCTGCTCCCTGACAGTCACCCTCCCTGGCTTGACTGACCCCGGAGCATGATTAGGACAAGCATCACGATAGCTGGGGGCTGGCATGAAAGGTGAATTTTGGAGGAAGGAGAAATATCAGAACACCTTTTCAGAGGGATTCAGCACCTTGGTTTTGACCCATGGAAAATCTGAAGAAGTAGCAGCTAACCTGGTATCAAGAGGAGGTTTGGGAAACTGGGTCACTGGTTTTCCTGGTGATTAATTCCAGGGTAAGATACTGATCTGGTTCAGACAGAGTTCAAAACATCCCTGCTTATACAATCAGATGTATGAACAGGAAAGGCACCTTTGCAAGCAATCATCTTTCTTCAAACAGAAATACTGCATCACAGAAACACACAATTTCCTGCACACAAAAAGGGCTGATGGACAAATTCAATTATTCACGCTTAGCAAGGTTCTCAGCTATCCAGACTTTCCTAGCTTGCCTGAGGTAAAAACAAAATCTTAAAGCAAGTTTGTTATTCCCACAGAAAAAAACTGTCAATAGCTTCTGCACTAAATGCAATGTAGCAGGAGCATCCTTACAGCCCCACAGCAAAACTAGAACTGCACCAGAGAGTTTTCCTCAGGATATGCAGCAATCCTTGTGAGCACTCTGGCCTTGCCTTACTCTCTGCCTGTTGAGAGCTCAGGCTGGAGGCACTGGAAGAAAACTGGAGTCCAGTTTTCAAACTGTTTTATTTTTGGTCTTGGAAATTAACTTCTCTTTACAGAACATCCTTTCAAACAAAACAAACAAACAAAAAGGCTTTTTGTCTCTTTCCTGTTCATAGGTAAAGGCAGAGAAATCCAGAGAGTTGATTTCCACTAAGAGCAGACTCTGAGAACTGGGTGAACTGTATGAACTCAGAAGTTATTGCAGGTTCTGAAAAGTGGCACAGTGATGTGCAAAACTAATACAAGCCAAAAATGGAGCATATGACCAACAGAGAAATTACACAGGCAGGTTTCAAATCTGGGCTTTTTTCAAAATGATATCAACTGTATAGGCACCTTCATAGTGACAACCTGTACTATATGCTGCCAGCAAACCAAGATACAATTTCTGGAGGTGGATCATTTTGGTTTGGGACAGATACCATTTTACATGCAGCTGTCTACTTTCTAAATCATCTACCCGCATTGTTTGATTCCACCCACACCCCGTCCCAGCCCTAAACAGTGTTGTCTTTAAATAGCCAACCAAAAGCTCTTGCACTGTCACTGTCTACATATTCTGGGGTGGGGTTTTTTTGCAGGAAGGGCTGGAGTTTTTGTGGGGAGAGATTGTGGTTAGGTTTTTTTATTCCCCAGAAGTTAAAAAGGGGGCTTTGCCCTCCAACCTTTGGTGGTTATTCTGGTACAGATGCCTGCGAAAGACTCGCTTATATTCTGAGGACATGTGCAAGGACAGGATGAGATAATAAAGAGCAAAAGTGGGATGGAATGTATGTCCTGGGAGTCCCACAGGTAGTCCACGTTTCCAAGAGGGAAACCTGGAGGAAGAGGAGAGATCCTGTATGTTCTCTCCCTGAGGACAACTTTAGGGCTCTAACATGGTCTGCATTGCTCTGTTTCAACACTGCGTGCTTGCTCAAAAAACCAAAACTCAGCTTCTCCAAAAGACATTGGGTTCTACAGATACTTGTACATAGCAGTGACCACATTCATAAAGTTTTAATATAATAAAGAAAATACATAAAACAGTGCTCAGCAATGAGCACAACCCTTATGGGAACATAGGTCATTTGGAACTGAATCCAGAAGTTTAAGTCATTAGGTTTCTGGATGTGGCAAAATTAGCCTGGCCCCATCATGAGAGCTAACCTTCCCACAAGGGTCACAAAACAGGAAAGGCTGGGACTAAGAACAACAATAACTGCAAGAAAATAAACTTTATCTGAAACTAATCAGTTATTAATGACTTGAGGAAGATTATGTCAACTCCCCATATATGGGTTCTTTATCACAAAGGGTGAAGCACTACACTGTCAAATAACAGATGTGACTTGCACATTGATCTGCATTTAAGGTACATATTCTTCAGTTACTCTTCTCATGTTCCTCAGAGGGAAAATGGGAAAAGATTCTCAACATCAAGGTAATATCTACCGAGGGCTCAGTTTATACACAGTCAGTGTATTCAGCTTTCCAGAGGATCAAGTGCTTTGATGTGACCTTTCCTAATGGGGCTGTAATAGTCACTCTCCTACAACCACCTGAAAGGAGGCTGTAGCAAGGTGGGGGTTGATCCTCCTCCCAGGTAAGAACAGACAGCATGAGAGGAAAAAGTCTCAAGTTGCACCAAGGGAGGTTAAGTTCAGGTAGAAGGAAAAATTTCTCCACCCACAGAGTGTAAAGCACTAGAACAGGCTGCCAGGAAAATGGTTGAGTCACCATTCCTGGAGGTGTTTAAAAGCCATGTGGATGTGGCACTTAGGGACACGGTTTAATGGTGGACTCCGCAGTGCTGGGTTAACAGTTGGATTCACTGATCCTAGAAGCCTTTTCCAACCTAAGGAAGTCTATGGTCTATTCAGGGTGTTTGATTATATTCAGATATATAGAAAGAACTGTCTGTAATGCAAGCAGAATATAGAATATTCCACAAGATTTTTGTATTGCTTCCTGCAGAATTCCAATTTGCTGACTGGAATTCAAGAATCTGGAATTTGGCTCCTGATGCTTCTCCTTGATCAGGTATTAGCATTCCTCCTGATGCCAGCCTGACAACATTTCCAGTGCTTTTCACAAACAGATCACACTGCTCAGGTCCATTTGTGCCGCAAGGCTGCAGACAGCTCCAGTTCGGTGAGAGCTTGCTGGAGGCATGAGATGTGAGGCAGAAAGCCGTGCTCACTGCTCCTCTATGAAAAAATGAGAATGCTTGATGTCCATGAACAAAGATTTGTTGGGAGCAGCTTGTTCTGGAATTTGTGGCACAATCAGTTCAGTGTTAATTACACATGTTCTTAACCGATGCCCAACTCCTAAGAGCTGCACTTCTGCAGCTGGAGAGGCCAACAGAACCCTCTGTTACCGGGATTTTAATGGAAGTATCCTGAAGTTTTACAAAAGTATGGACACAGGAGGAATGCTTCTCTCTATCATCTGCAGACATTCTCCTTGCATGAAATGAGGCATAAAGGATTTCATCAGACACACATTTAACAAGAGTTATAGCAAGTTTTGATCTATCCCCTTCAGCACCCTCCGGCCTCATCCCCAACAGCTGAGACGCTCCAGCTAAAACCTCTCTGAAACTATTGCTGCTGATGAAGTTTCCTCCGACCAGGGAGGTCAGGGATATATTTTGGCCAAGAACCTTCATGACCCAACAGCACTAAGACAAACCTTTTCCAGCTATTCGTCTGCATTCTTTAGGCATGAGGACATGGAGAAGGGGAAGCACTGAACTATGTAAAGCTGTGAAGGAAAGAGAGACATTCCATGCTACAAAGCAGTTACAGTTAGCATCTCATTTATATTCTGGGATATAAACATAACTTCTCTCCCATATGTGATGAAGATTCCCATACATAATTTTTCAAGGCCAGTGTTGCATAAACCTTCTTATAGCCCAGTCACCCCACAACCTTTGAGAATTTTTAGTGAGTGACATCTTTGACCACTTTTCAGTAAACTACCAATAAATGCATCAAAGTTAACATGTATTTCTCTGCTTCCTGCCCACTTCTTATATCTGCTTTTTTCCCATCAAAAAGGGACCTCTGATACTGTTTGCACATACAGTTCATGCATGTAGAGAGACCAAGAAATCTGGCTTCAATCACTAACTGGTGCTTGTAGACTACACTGGAATATGAATAAAGGTAATAAAAGGCAGCCAATGGGGAAAAAAAACCTCTGAGGAGACCATGGTCTTGCTAACAAACAGCACGGCATGAACAATGAAGGTAGGTATAGAGAAGAAGTAGAAAATGAGATAGGAGGGCACTGTGCCACCCAGACTCCTGCCAAAGCCAATAGGAACAAGAGATAGGTTTAGATAGACTAGCCTGTCTCCAAGCTAAAGTTCCCAAAAGAAATTCAGAGTTCATTTCTCCCTCTTATTCATGCATACTTTAGAAACCTCTGGAGACTGCTCTGCAAACTGGAACAATAAAACAAAATGTCAAGACAATAAATGGGGCATTGCATCTCTGCCGTCTGTTGGAGGAAAGCCTTTTCTGACTCGAGGGCAGTACCTTGTTTTCACTTCGCAACAGCAAAGCACTGCAGAGTAAGCGCTGGCTTTCAGGATGACCTCAACAAAGAGTGGGGCAGCACAATTGTGCTTGGCTGGATCAGTTACCTTCCAAAATCTCAACTTGAAATCCACCTTGCCACAGGTATATCTCACTATTCTTGTTTCATCTGTTCTATGATGTCATAACAGGTATATTGTTAGAGACACTGATAAAGAGCAGGAATCCACTTTATTTTTCTACAATTCTGAGGAAATGCATTCCAATTCCATTTCTGCTCCCAAACTCCAAGAAACTCCATCTATATTGCAATATATCAGTAGTGAAACAGTTTAGTTCTCATTTGCAGCGTAAGCATTTAACACTAAAGGTAGACCTAGATTCCCTTTTCTTTGACCAGGAGAAATTCACTGTTACTATTCATCCACACACGTCACTTTGCTTGGAACTTTAATTTCTGGAAATGACGGGTTTTATGCAAAAGTGGTAAAGCAAGTGTCTTGCTAAACTATGGTGAAGCATTAAAGAGGCAGCTTTGTGGCCAGATGACTCCAAGCCCCAGCTCCATCTTTGGCATATTGGGTAATTCCAGGCATGCAAGTAATTTTATATTCTTCTACTTTGATTTCTTAACCTACAAAATGGAGATACTGGCTAAAATTATTCAAGGACATTACAATATCCACAGTGTCATTTCTTGCTTTTATCTCATGTTTGAATGAGACCAAAAACCTGGTGTTGCACCATAAGCCAGTTGTGCTGTCCATTCTCCCATAAAAAGCAGTTGCTGGGCTTGTTTCTGTTTCAGTTAGGTCTTTAGCCCACTCTGGCTCCTCAGGAAGCTCTCCCAGCATCAAATGAATTCCAGAAAGTGTTCAGCACAAGCAAAACAGCATATTTTAATCATGCTTCATTGAATCAAAACCTTTTAATTAGCTCTACTAATGGCTCCATCCAGCTCTGCAAAGCACTTTGGAGAATTGCCTTGAAAAGTGCTGTATCAGAGCTACATATTATTACTTACACAAATATGAGCTAGAGACTTCAAAACAGATATAGGCAACATCTTAATGCCTTCATTGACTTAAACGCTGCTTCAAGTCATAGGATATTCCTCAAGGAAGAATTTCAAATCATTTAACAATTAGTCACCTTGCAACACCTTTGAAAAATAAATAGTGGGCACTCACACAAATTGCTTTGTCTGCTGGAATACAGCTGTTTCTGGAGCAAAGCAACACTCATTTAACAGTGCAAAGCCACAGAAACATAGAGGGCACGAAGGAAAAAATATTGCCATATCCATTTAGAGCAAGAAGGGAAGTTTGTGGAAGCAAAAGCACAGTAAATCAAAACTAAATAAAATAAAAGCACTTAAATAGCACCCTGTTTTTGATGCCAAGCTGGTCAGAAATAGCTCACATTTCCAAATTTGGTAATCTTCCAAAGAGGAGACAAAAGCAATAAATCTTTGTAGGGGTTGGTAAGGGTAGAAGGGAGGGTTTCCCTGGTTAGATTTACTGGCTAACCTAATCTGTACTGTTTGTGATTGTTCAGCAGTGTTGGTGGGCTGATCTTGTGTTATCTTTAGATGACACTCTAATGTTGCAGGGCAATCATTATTACATTCTGGTGAGCTCAGAGTGCCTCAAACAATTGCATAAATCCAAGAGAGATAATAACTCCTTGGGCAGACAGGCAGGAGTGTTAAGTCCAGCGCCTGATCCAGATCTCATTTGAAAGCCATGATCTCCAAGAGGACTGTGCCCTCAGCTCCTTGCTGGACCATCGGCACACGTCTTCTCTGGCCAGGGGATGGATGCCATACACTGAATCACAGAACCCAGCAGGCTCCTGGGAGGTCTCCTGCCCACAGAGTGAGCCTTGCTCAGTCTGTTTAGCCTACAAGGAACTGTTCAGTCAGAATGTTTTAGAGGACCTTGAGAAAACCAGTCTCCCATCACACGCCTTGATTTGCCAAAGCTACCAGTCCTGGTTCAAAGGCAGATTCCACACTGCTTCCAAGCCTGCTGAAAAATGTCATCCTGTTTCTTCAAGTAAGGGTAACACACTATCACACTGGGATTTTTTCACTCTTTTACATTAAGTGGAGTAAGAAATACCCTGAGAAGCAGGGAAGTGGGGTGCAGGTTACTTTCCTTCATTGGTCTTTCCAACAACATTGCAGAAAAAACTGACATTCAGTCTTAGAGTAAGGAAGGGCACTGTAGGTGGTCATGGCAAATTCCAGCCAGGAGCACGATCCTCACTGCGCAGTGGGCCCCCAGGAGCAGCTTTCTAAACAAATGGAGCAGAAACCCAGTGTATTAAAGGCATTGATTTTCTTACAGCTATGCTCCCAGGTGGACACCAACTGGGCATCACTCAGCCGTACAGAAGGATATATAATCTGATCCTGTTATGTATCAGCTATGGAAAAACAGATGCTTGTTCCTGCTTTTCAATTCACTTGCTGTTGCTACTAAGCATAGTAGAGAAAACAGTCAATGGATCAGGTTTCCAAATGGGAAACAAAACCACTGGAAAGGTCCAAGTCCACTTTCACCTTGTTGGCAGTTTTTATCATTACTACATGATCCTCTTCTAAGAAACACCATATCAAGCTGTTTGTGTGCACTTAAATACTTGAGTTACCCTAGCAAAATGCAAGTGTGTTAATGTCGTTCAAGGTTTAGACTTCTATTGCCCTTATTGTGAACAACATCTTTTACAAAATACAAAAAACAGACATATTTTCAGGATTTCTTTTTCTGGCTTCAAAAAAAAAAAAAAAACAAAAAAACCCCCAAAAAAAACAAACAACAAAAAAAAGCCCAGATGGGGTTTCAGTCCCAAATATGCAATTGGCATTTGGCCCAGTGTAGAGACATGCCCAAACTGCCTGAGGATGGAGCAGCTGTGGGGCCAGGGGTAGGTCACAAACTGCCTAAACCAAGAAGACTTTGCAGGAGGGATTCCCTTAGCACAGAGAAGAGCTCTGAGGAAAACAAGCAGCCAGTATACTAAATCACCTCCATTCAGTCTCATGATGCACAAGTTGAAAGCATTTTCTGACCCTTTAATGTTCCTTCTGCCTCCATCTGAGCCAGAAATTGCCAGCCATCCTGGTCTCCTGATGAAACTATCTCCCACCATCAGTTTACAAGGAAAGGAGAGTTTCCAGAGTAACAACAAATCCAGTACAGTACTGAAAGAAACTCTCAGTAAATGAAATAAAGTACTGTCATGAAAGATCAGCTAACTCAGCTTGTGATCCAAGCTCTGTGGAAATGTCTACGTGAACATAGAAAAGCATAAAAAAAAAAAATACTGGGGGGAAAAAAAGAGAGCAGTTCACTTCTCCAGCCTGCATCCCCTCCACGAGAGAGGAGAGGAAAAAAACTGGGAGCTGTGGTACCAAACATCTGTAAAAAAACACAGCGAAACCAAAACACAGCTGACGATGTAAACAGATTGCCTGTTATCCACTTATTCTCCCCCTTCTCTATTTTATGCATATAGCTTAAAAAAATTTGACCCAAATGCAATCCATTTACACAAAAGTGAAATCTGAAAAAGTTGCTGAAGGTTTGCTTCAGGGGACTCAAGTCAATTTAAACAGGGAGCATGTGTGAAAAGCTGACAGAGTCCCTACAGAATCCAAAGGACTGAGAAAGAAATAAGGTTATTTGAAAAGTTTTTTCAAAAAAAGTGATATCTAAAACCCAATTTAACCTGAATCTGAAAACTTTAGAGCCCAGTAAATGTGCAAGAGAGACCTATACACCATTTCCTATCAGGTGGCTGCCAAACAGATTTGTTACACATTTAATAAAGCAGTAAAATAAGGTATTTATGTACCATGTTTAAGTGTAAGCATATTGGTAGCATTTTGTTTAAATGAAAGTGTAACCTGATAGATGCTACAGCTCCTGGACAATGGGAAATATGAGGAGAAAAAGAAAAGTCAGAAATCCTGTTGCATCACAAAAAAATAGAATCTTGCACAGCGCTGCTTTAACAGGCCTGTGAAACCTGGATGCTTTGAGCCTCTCACCAGCGTGCCTGGCTGGCAGATGGTGAGTCCTCACGTGCCTTGGAGGGAGTAGTCTTGGGTACCCTTTGCTGGGTCACACATCACTGCTACTCCTTCCTTCAGGGCTTCACCTCACACTTGGCAAGGGAGCAGAGCTGCAGCTCCTTCCAACATCAACACCTTTTCCGTGCTTGGCCAGAGGTGTTGACACAGAACAAACATGAGTTTCAGCCTTCCCAGGTTCAGAGCTCCCCAACCCACGTGTGCTGCTCAGGCTCACCGAAACTGTACAGGAAAATTGCCACCACCCTTCAGGACGCAAGTTCAACCCATCACAACCTTTCCAGGTTACAAAAGAAATGCAGCAAACTGCAAAGCTACGTGTCATAAAAAACAGCTTAATACAAACATCTGGTAACTTTTGCTCCCTTAATGTGCAGGGCTCAGGAATACGTGGGGAGATATCAGTTACTGTTTTACAGATGCACAGGCAAACTGAGGTTCCAGGTAATGGAATGTCTTAGTGGACCACTGAATGAGTGAGCAAAAAAAGCAGAAACTGGACAAGAGATTTGCCAGTTAGTAACTCTACCTGGATTTATTTCTTTCTTTCCACAACCATTATACTTAGTCATGAAAAATAAATTATTCTCTTTTGGAGAAAGATCAACATACTTTTCCTCATGGGTGATAACTCCCAGAGTGGTGAAAAATCAAAGGGAGAAAAGTATGGAAACACCAACATTACAGAGCAAACCTGTTTTCTTCCAGTTGTGAGAACAAAAGCAAACCAGGTATTTTTGGGCCAAATTTAAGAAAGAGGTACTTTTCTGCTTCAACAGAGATATACAGACATGTAGAAGTATCTTTATTACAAGGAAGACACTGAAACAATAAGTTGCTGCCTTTTGCTTGCACATTCCTCATGTGAAGATCCTGAGTCCCCTCTAAGAGGAACATTTGGAGGTTTTATTGTTAAACAATTAGGCCAAAGCCACACTGAAGATTTTTGTATTTGGTTCAAACTGACTTTAATGGAAAATGAGAAACTAACCATCATAAGTGACTTAGAAAATCTCAGCAGGGTTGTATAAAAAGCCAGAGCCATTTTTTGTTCTATTTGAATCTAACCTAATTAAGGCTTTATAGAGAGCTGAGGACTTATTAATGAAGATCAGAAACTGTGAAGGCAGAAAGGGTCCTTATGTCCTCCACTCCCTGGTCAAAATGAAGTTTAGAGATAATTGAAACATCTGCTGTGATAACTTGTATATCAAAGCAAACCATAAGAAGGGCTAATTTAATCCACATACAGAAAGCACTGTTGGAAATATTTGTGAAATAAAATGGGTAAATTGATATCTTTTGAATAGTCATGATAAATATACTCTACATAAGATGTAAACCCAAGCTGCACACTGATGTACCAGAAAGTATCTTTGCCTCTTGGCACAGGTTTATAATGGGGGGGAAGGATGGGGATAGTAGATACAAAATACCTGCCTTCTTGTAACCAGAAGTAGTGGTTATGTCTAAGTCTCAAAAGTCAAAGAAGTATATACAGAACTCATTCTTTTCAAGCAAAAAAAAAGTATTAACATCATATCTCTATATACACAATAGTCCATTAATAAATACTTGAGATTACATGGTGAAGAAACAGGGTATTAAAAGCCTAAATTTTTATGCTAGTCTCACCAGCAAAATATTAAAATTTTGAAGAAAAGTAACTTCAGTTGGAATCACATTCTGCATTGGGGGTCAGCTGGAAGCCATTTGAAGCACTGAAGGGCAGCAGCAATGTTGTCCTCTCAAAGGCACTACTCTGGGTACTTGTAGTTCAATATGAAAAAAAATGTTTTGCCTCGCAATATATTTCTGATTTTCCTAAGACTTACACTGAAAAGTGAAGAAAAAAAATGAAGAAAAAAGGGTTTATCTGCTCCCAGAATTACCTTCCTGGTCCTTCTCATCTTCACTGATGTTTTCCTCATCTACCAAAGTCAGATGCAGTCTTTTATTCATTTGTTCACATTTTGTTAAGTGCTTTTAGATTTACAAATGAAAGATACTACTCTGCTGCTATAGCTCATCGTCTTTCTGCTACTATCTGAATTCAGCTCCTGCTTTTTATTTTCATTTGCTCTACTCCAGAAACCACTAATCCAAGTTCGATTCAGAGGCCCTCATCATTCAGGGTTTTTAAATCCACATGATAAAGCCTAGAGATGAAAATAACCTATCTCCATTAGTCCCAGTATAGGAATACTCCATCCAGTTTGTAGAAGTCATAGAAGTAAGTCTTCATTGTGTATTGAAAACAGAAACATACACACATATATATAAAAACTCATTTATGTCAATGAATCTTGGATCAAAACGTCTCTCACTGACTATCCAATATTTAGGGTTATCCTACGTTTCCATAAAAAAAAAAAAGAAAAGCACCACCCTAAACTTTTTCCTAACAGCTAACACATACTTGTACTTGCCCTTTACTCTTTGCCTAACTAGGAGGGGAAAGTAAATTTTAAAAAGTAGATTCAGAAACAATTTGAAAAGTCACAGCCAGAACTAGAGTGCCAGGTGAGGAAGAGATGAGCAGACGCTGCTGGGATAATTCACCTGGTCCAAAGCAGCTGCTCTGTGTGGTCTCCACCCCAGCTGACCTTCCCACTACATGTTTGTCTGGGCTGGACAGGCAGATGTGCTTGCCAGCCTGTCCTGCTGCAAAGCACACGGGAAAGGGAAAGGGAAGTTTTTAGGCCAAGACAAAGCAGTAGGCTATCCAGAGCTGGATTCCTGCTGTTTTATCCATTATCCATAGGCTCATGAATATGCATTACGTATTTGAATTTCTCACATGAATATGCCACTAACCTTAATTGCCCTTCTTCCAGAGCACACCTCCAAGCCCAGTAGTTCAGCTACACTTCTATAGAGGAAAACATTCTACTATCTCTCCAGATTCTTTCCTCTATCACATCAGCCTACCCACAGTAGTTCTGGGTCAACACCAGCAAGCCAAAAATCAGTCAGGTTCATCTCAAGCTTCCTGTACATAGCAATGCTCTCTGCTAAAAGTAATGATAATGGATCAAATTTGAGCCATTAATCTTCGAAAGAGAAGCTGGCTTCACTCAGAGCAGCAAGCAACTTCTCCCATCTTTCCACAGGCTGTGCTTTTAAGCTAGGCATTAACCCCTGTCATTTTTCAGTTGCCAGAAATATCACAATATAAAATGATCTACGCAACTGAAAAGATAAGACACACACTTCCCCTTGGCCATGTATCCTGGAGCGTTCCCCCCTCCAGATGCGATCTCTTGGAGGTGGATAGGCAGACAGTAGGTCTGTCATAACTTTTTACCTTCCACTCTTATTCTCTCTCTGGATCATGTGCCTGTCACTGGAAACTTCATGGTTCTCTTACTGCTTTGTTTGGGAACCCTTTGTCAGGGTTTCAGCTGAACTTTCACCAATTCTCTACTGGTTTCTCCAGCTCACAGATAACTGTCTCACAGGGTAAGAATTCAGTGGCAAACAGTGACAGGATTAAAGCTGAATCTCAATCAAATCTTATGTGATACTGTTTAACAGTGCAAAGCACAATCTGATACCTCTCTTGGCATTCCACTAAATACAGATGTCAATATCAGAACAGGCAAGCAAAGGAATATGTCACCAGTAGCTGCCGTTGTGGACTGTCTATTGACAGACAAGAAGCCTCAATGTTCACAGGTGGGTGAAGAATCTGTCATCATTTACCCCCTTTCTAGGGCCTAACAAATCACAAGACACAGTGGAAGTGGTATCCACAAAATGCAGGTCTCACATCCATCTACAACTCGGCTGCAGCAGCACAAGTAGAAAATATGGCACACACAGAGTTCATTACAGCCCAGCTGCTGGGCTTGGAGCGCTTTCAGAGGGAAGTTAAGGGCTAAAAGGAGAAAGAAGAAAAGCAGCACACCAAGAAAGAGAAAAGAATTTCCAAGGCTTCCCTGACAGCTAACAGGCAACTTTCCCCAAAGCACAGGCATTTAGATGAAGCTTTACTTAGAGGAAAAATGGCAAGCCTGAGAGCCCTTGCCTCTCCTGAATTTATTTTTTCTAGAGAGTTATCTGTGTTATTTAAGTTATACAGCCACAGGAAAAGCAGAGCAGGCAAATGGAGATTATCCTCAGCTCACCTTGGCACTGGATGAGAAGGTAGCTCTGCCACCTGGCAACATCCCCCTTCACTTCCCAGGCCCGAGGACACCTCTGGAGAGAAAGAGCAGGTCCTGTGCCAGCTGCTCTGCAGCTACAGAAGCAAGAGTCCCAAAGAGTTCTGCTCAAGGTGCTGCTTCAGAGGCTGATAAAGCCCTGAGCCAATCAGCAGGAAACACCTCTGCACTAATCCTGAGCACTGGGAAGGGAAGAGCTGAAGTACAGCACCTGTGAAAGCAGGGAGGGAGGCTTGGTAGATATCCTGAGGCTGGATAATAGCAAAACCAGGGAACCAGGGTTTTGCCATTAAATCTTGCAAGTACCCATGAGTGTCACAAGGGCTTTCAGACAAGACAGGTGATAAGAAGGAGACAGCATGAGCTCCCTGTGCTTGTCCTTGTTTTTCCCTGGATTACAATTAAATAATTCCAGATATTTACTCATTTCCACAAGAGAAATGGTGATAGATACATCCATAAAACACTAACAGAAATATACACACTAACCTAAATCTGCATGAATTGTATTGATGAGAACTGAATGCTGTTTTAACAGTTTTGGAGATTGTTAAGTAAGCAATCTTTACAAACAGTCTTCAGGGAGGTGCAGATGATTTTACACCTTTATTATCCCTTTCTTTCCTTTCCTATTCTGATCTCACCTTTCTTTCAAGTCAGTCATTTCTTATGCAGTTTGAGAGGCAGCGGTGATGTTCTGCTCAAAGATTAAGTTAATATAGCAGGCAGTAAAATTCAAGCCATGGTATGGAAATGCAGCCTGATTTGCAGCTTAACAGTGGAAATAATCAGAGCTTGCCGATTATTTGGTAAGCTTCTGCACTTTACTCGTTTACCATATCTTCAAAACAATATTCCTGGCTCATAAAGCTCATTTGAACAACACCGGATAACAGGATCTTGTGATCCTAGAGCCAGGATTAAGATATGAGGCAAACTGGAAACTTCAATCATTACAAGCCTGTAGCACAAATGAGAAGCACTTTCACACACTGTGAGTCAGTCAACATGTCCCATTTCTCTTTAGTGTGTTGGGCCCACAGAAAGAAACATGACTTTAGGCCCTTTCCCGTGACTTCAAGTGAGAGGAGTTTTCATCAGGACAAAGGATCAAAATCATTAGAACTCCTCATTAGTTTCACCCCATATTGCAAAAACTATTTGTACTCCCTCAAGTAGTAACAATGTTGAAAGCAAAAATGTCAAGAGACAGATTCGTCTCCTAACTTAAAGGACTTCCCAGAACAATGAGCAGAGTCAGTGTCTGGAACATCTGCTCCTCACTGAAGAAGGGTTGCAAGATCTTCCAGGCCAGCCCTCCCAAAGTCTTTGGTCTCTGCCTTAATACTTGGAATAGCAGGCTGAGCAGAGTGCTCTGCCCAGTGCTAGTCAGTTAGCATCTGTCCCCTGTGATTGTGACTGCATGTCCCATGAAGACAACTAATCTCTTTCCTAAGGGGAAAAAATGCAAACCAGTAATTCAGTGTGACAACCTCATCAAAATGATAAAATGAATTATGGCTTTAAAACTTTATGCAGCAACTGCTTTTAATAACGTGGGAGTTAGAGAATAATGTTAAAAGTTTCAACTCAAAGACCTGGTTTCCTGTGTTGGCACCAGTCCTAACACTAAATGTTAACACATTAAGCATTCTTACATCTTCATTTTAAAAAGCAATTAGGAGACAGATATACCCAAACTGAAATAACATCCCGTTCCTGTGTGTGTGAACACACACAGGGTGCACTTCCGACAGAAACTCACTGTGCTTTCCCTGTGTCCTTAAGGACTTCTCCATTTGCACAAGCTCACTGAATTCTCAAATACACTGCAGCAGCTGACAGCTTTTCAGCCTACAGGCACAGCTCAAACAAACAAACCTTCAAAGAATGGTGGAAGGTGGCATTTAAAATGAACACCTACTCTTGTCCTGTGTTCCTCAACCTACCAAGCACATCCCCGAGGTCAGAAGCTCATTGCAGAATGTAGCAAAAGCACTGGCTGTATGAATTAGACCATTCATTTCCCTGAACAGCTTTAACTATCTGAGAATACGCTCCAGATGGAGAACAAGTTACGTTACTCTAAACATGTTCACCGTGGATTAAGCTAAGGCAGTCCAGACTAGGTTGGCTAAGAACACAAAGCTCCAGACGTCGACTGATGAGTAGGAACTCTTGCTGCAACTCATTGCAACTCAGCCACCTCTATCCCAGAATAGTCTCCAGCTCTCTGCAACTAAACTATCCTAACAGCAAACTCTGATTATCAGCAGCAGCCCCAAATAGGAAGGCATCCCCACACAAGAGGCTGGTTTGGCCACAAAGTGTTAATGTAGCAGCTGATCTCTATCCCTACAGTTTGTAGTAGCGCTGACTTCAGAAAGGTCAATTGCTAAAGCAGAGCACATCTTTCAGACTCAGTCTTCAGTGAATAAAAAGTTTCTTACAAAATCTGACAGCTGTTCAAAATCTACATGCATGAAAAGAGGATTTAAATCTGAGACTCCATAAGAAGCATCCCCATTGCTCAAATCAGTCTCTATACTTCTGCACAACGAAACACCAAGGATGAGGAAAACAGGAGCTATGGAGAGATGGGAATCTCCACCATGGCCCCTCTCTACCAGGGCAGAGCTCTAGAGCAGCATAGGAGACCAGGATTCATGGAATCTGCACAGGACCTTATAAGTGAGCAGGACTTCTCCTCCATGACATTTGACTTGACACAGCTCACCAGCATGAGGCATTTCTACATTTTAAAAAAAAAGCAACGAAAGGGAAAAGATTTCACAGTTGAATAAGAGGTGAAAATGATGAGTACTAACTCTTAGCTGAGGTATGTACACCCAAAAAGCATATCCAAAACTCTTCCCAAAAGGGGGAATTTCAGGTCTTGTAGGGTGTGACTCTCCAAGGCTTGGCAAAGCCACTTATAACCTCACCAAAGTTCAATTTGACTAAGAATGTTTACAAGCACAAAAACTAGGCCAAATTGAGAATGTAAATATTTGGATTCAGTTCCCCAAACTTGTCTCTATCTGCACTGCCAACTAAATCCCAACTGCAGACCAAAAAATCTGAAAAGCAACAGTTGCACACACTTTACAGCACACAGACAAAACTAATGCACATGGCACTCAGCAATAGGAAAAAAGAAATAAAATTTAAAAAAAAGGAAAAACCCTAAATGAGTAATCTAAACTAAACTTATTCTAAACAAGACATCAATGAAGTTTGGACCAAAAATCAACTCCGCTATCACTTGGTACGTTTTGAAAGTCTGATCAGTCCAGATGTTGGTCCTTTGCCCTGCAGGAGCCTGGGTTACATTAAACATAGCTAGATTACTCAAGGCCTCATAGACATGATGTTTGTAGCACACAGTGGTAACTTTGACCTAAACCACATTCTTTTAAGCCATCCAAAGCAAGGACTTCCATTTTTCAGACAGATTAATTGAGCAAAGATTTCTCTGGATGCACAGTAATTTATCTGGCGACCTCAGTCCCATATTCAGAATTGATTCAGGATCCCAAATCACCTGGAGTTCTCAACACCCATGCCTTTTTCTTTTTTCTTTTTTCTTTTCCTTTTCTTTTCTTTTCTTTTCTTTTCTTTTCTTTTCTTTTCTTTTCTTTTCTTTTCTTTTCTTTTCTTTTCTTTTCTTTTCTTTTCTTTTCTTTTCTTTTCTTTTCTTTTCTTTTCTTTTCTTTTCTTTTCTCTTTCCCCAGTTCTTTTAGGTATAGATAAGGATGGCAACCATGGATCCATTCAAGAGACTTTTGACTTCCCACAAACACAGATCCCAAGGGATACACCATATTCTCAACTGCCAGTTCTCACCCCCTCTCTGAAAGTGTTAAATGCCTTTCAGTCCTACATCTCCATCGCAGATACTCACTGGAGGAAATCGGAGAGGCAAGGGTGTCATTAAGACCAGGATTTGTTGTTGTTGTTGTTGTATGATAAGAATTTGGGCCTCCTCACTCCCACTACTGTAAACTAATAAAAAAATCCATCCTTTCCCTCTTCAGTTAAGTAGGAAAAGCACGAATCTGGTTCTTTTGCTTCACTCAGCTGTGGGAAACTTGGGTTTGCTTTCCAGTTAAAAGCAGGCTCTTCAGCGTACTTCACAGTGACCTCTTCACAAGGGGCTTGTATCATTTCTTTAAATGCCCCTACACTAAAAATAGTCCTGCTTCCTAAACATGAGTGTTTAGCAGTTCCAGGCATTCTGAGATCCTGCATACCACTTCAATTTTTTTTTTTTAAACTGGCAACATTTATTTAACCAGCAATTAAAAAAAGGAGGCCCAGCCGCCCCAGTGATTCTTCCCAGAGGGTCTTAGATGTTTATGAAACACAATGAAAACAATAAAGTGGATAAAATCATGCTATTCCATCAAGTCCTTGGCAAGACTTCCCAACCAAGAATAAATTGGCATGGTATGTTACAGTCAACAGATTACACAATGGTTTACAGGGTCACCAATAATAAGGGGTCACACACTCCTTAAAGAGCCGCAGTGTACATTAAGTCACTTGCTTAAAGGGGAAGGGCAGTGCTTGATCCTGAGCTTCTTGGAGCACATTCTGGCAGCCACAGCACAACCACGCTGCAGGGCTAGGAGAGGACAGAAGGCTCCTCTCCCCCTCCCCTGAGCCAGCAAGGGCAGTGACTGCGCTGCACAAGCTGGCTGGGGGAGTTTAGCACCCTGAAGGGAGCAGCAGAAAGCCAGGCCAGGCAGGGCTCTCTTATTGCTACACACAAGAGGAGAACACACATTACATGCTTTTAGGAGCTGGACAGTCTCCATGTCCCAGTGAGGCCCAGCACCACCATCCCTACCACCCCTTCCCAAAAGCTTCACTCCTCACTCCATACTCTCCAAGGAAACTGGGTCCTCTCCAGAAGCAAGATATCAGTTCCATGTCTGTCTAATCACTCTTATCAGTGGATACACTGTAGCTAACAGTAAAAGGTGCTTGACTACACTCATGATAACTTGATAATGTCATCACCATTGCTTTAAATGTGTTGCAGTTTTACTTTAAATAACTACACTTAAAGAAAGAGGGAAATGAATGGTCAAACCTTTAAATCTTACTCTTACATGTCAGCTTGGTAACAGATTTCCACTATGTCACCTGCATAACCTGATCACTACAATGAAAGTTTAATTTTGGTGCTCTTAAAACACAAATTATTTCCTCAAATCTCACCTTAAATGCATGATACTCCTACCTTTGCCCTGTTAACTTACCCTTCCACTATAAGGAATATTTTCATCCACCGACTATAAATTAATTATGTATAAACAAAACATTCTTAAGTCTTAGAGGCAAATCAACCTCACTTCAATTCATGCTATCACCAAAAACCAAACTACAACTAACAGTTTCATCCTTCATCTTCCATGGGTTTTGGTTACTCTAGATATTTTTATTGGATTATTTAATGTATGTCTGAAGTTAAAGTCTGACTAGCCAGCATAAAAATAAAGAAAACCTATTCCCCAAGCCACTGCAGGGTGTAGAAAACACTACTACTGACATACTCCATGCAGTAGTACTATGCTCCCGGCTTCATTCAGCTTGACTACTATATTCAAAGTACATTTGAGTGATAAAACTGGAGTAAACACAAGAAGGCTCTCTCATATGTAACCACTACTCTTTGATTGCAGTGACCTTAGTAACGCAAACGTTTGGTACCAAGCCAAGAGAGCAGGACATCTGATTTTCCCACCAAGTGAACTGCTGCAGCAGCTCCCTGAGCTCTTCAGCCAAATCTGTCCTGGGATCCTAAAGTCTTCCGCCGGAGTCCAGGTGGCTCCTCTACACTTTTCAACACGCATGCAAACACTGCAGCCGGTTGGACCCACGATGCGAGTGGGTATTGGAAGGGAAGTGCCTCAGCTCCCGTCTGCCCCAGCTCAGAGCCCCACGCTCGGCGCGCTGGCTCCGCGGTCGGGTTGGAGTTTCCCGGGTCGGGTTGGAGTTACCCCGGGTCGGGTTGGAGTTACCCCGGGTCGGCCGAAGCGCTCCCGGGAGCTCTGTCCCTCCGCGGTGCCTCTGCCCTCCCCACCCGCGCAAAAAGCAGAGTCCCGCGGGGCACGGCGGTGGCACCAGCGCGGGAGCACCGAGCCCCCGCTCCGCCCGTGCGCAAGGACCCCCCGCCCATCTGCGCTCCCCCGGGGCAGGGCAGGGTCTCGCAAGGATTGCGGGGCCGGCCCGCACCGACACGACCTCCGGCGGCGCCGCTGCCGCGGGGGCTCCGCAGTCCGGGGACCCGCAGCCCCCGGCGAGCCCCCGCC
>VYZT01000678.1:165384-193795 GCA_013400735.1 Pomatostomus ruficeps | reverse complement strand
GCTCGGCGGGGCTGGCGCGCGATGTGCTGGAGCGCTCGCGGCGGCGCGCGCCGGCGGCGGCCCCGGTCAGTGCTGGGCGCGCCCCCGCGGACGCGCCGGGGTCCGGATCGATACGGATCGATACATCATATCGATACATATCGATACATATATATCGCCACACGGGCCGCGCGCCCCCCCAAACACACCGCCGCGGCGAGCTGCCGGTGCCGCCAGGGCGCTGTGCCACGCGGGACCGTGCCCCCGCAGAGCCGGCCCCGAGGGCGCTCAGTCCCCGCCACCCCGCGGCTCTGAGCGATGAGCAGCGCGCCGAGTGACCAGGCATGTCTGTCATTGCAGGAGGAAGACCGGGAACGCCTCAATGCAGCGTTCGCTTCGATTGTGAAGCTGATGGGTGGAGTCTCAAAGGAGTGCGAGGTGAGGGGGCACCCCCAGACCCGTCCAAAGGGGAATCCTCATGATGTGCCTGCCAGAGGCCTCTTGGCAATACTTTTACTGCAAAAGTTAGACTTCAGGTTTGCTCATTGTATGGCAAAGGTTCAGCCAGTGGGCCTGTGGTGCTGGCTGAGATGAAGAAATTTGGGACATTCGGCATCACGTGGCAGGGTACATTTCACCGGTGTTTCCTGACCAGCTGAGCTGGTACCACCTTGGCTGATAAACACCACTATCAGCATTTTCTATAGGCAGTACCAGTAGCCCGGTACAGATTTTAGCAGAATGTGTCTCCATTTCTTGGTGGAAAGGCAGTAAGGATGGAGAGACAGAAATGTCAGGTGACATCACAAATTACATTGTGTCACAAGGTATGAAATGTTTCCAGTGCTCCAAAGTATTTCTGCTGTGGAATGGCCTTATGACATAGTAACCCTTTGTTATCATCAGGGGAACATGAACCACTGGTGCTGGCTGATAGCCTGTTCTGGGTGGTGGAAGTAAGGGCAAGTTTGAATCTCAAGTGCAGAGATGCTCTGTGTCATGCGTTTGTTTTGAATTTAGAGTTAACCCTGCCTCCCCAGTATTGCTGTTGTGATTTAACCCCAGCCAGCAGCTAAGTACCATACGGCTCACTTCCTCCCTGCCCACCTCCCCTGGTGGGATGGAGAGGAGAATCTGCAGAAAATAAAACTCCTGGGTTGAGATAAGTACAGTTTAATAATTGAAACAAAGTAAAATATGATAATACTAATGATAACAAGAACAATAATTGTAATGAAAAGGGGAGAGAGAAATAAAACCCAAGAAGAATACGTGATGCTCACCACCCACTGACCAGTGCCCAGCCAGTCCATGAAGGGAAGTCAGGCCCTCAGACAACTCTCCCAGTTTATATACATGACATTCTATGGTATGGAATTTCCTTTTGGCTAGTTTGGGTCAGCTGTCACAGCCCTGCTCCCTCCCAGCTTTTTGTGCACCTCCCCACTGGCAGAGCATGAGAAACGTCCTTGACTTAGGGTGAGCACTACTCAACAACAACCAAAACATCAGCTTGTAATCAATACTATACCGTGCCAACTACGAGGAGGAAAGCTAGCTCCATCCCAGAGAAAACCAGGTCAAGCTGGATTTGGGATGTTGCTACTGAATCAGGAAGGAGTGTGGGCTCAGTCCTTTGTTTGTGATGAGTAGAAATGGAGAGGTGCAGCATACAGATGCACAGCTCCTCTGCTGTCATGCTGGCTCTGGCTGGAAGGTGTCATTGCTCCACTGGGTGGACAGACTGGAGCCAACCTCTGCCAGCCCATCCTTGTGAACACAGCCCTGCAGCCCAGCCACTGCACTGAAGGCCCTGAGAATTCCACTGCAGTTGGTGCTCTTCGGGATCTGTTATCGTAACACAGCAGGGAGCTCACTGCCTGCAGGGCTAGTAACAGAGCCTAAGTCTGCAATTAAATTGGAGAAAACACTACTTCAACACACCAAGTGATCAGCTCTTAAACAACTCCTTTATCATCTCAAAGCACTATGTGCACAGTAACCAGTTAATCCTAAAACAACTGGGGTAGAACAGAGCTTTACAAATGATGAAACAAAGTGTAGAGACTCATCCTTATCAGTGACTTGGCAGTGCTAAGTTTACAGTTGGACTCAATGATCCTAAGGGTGTTTTCCAACCTAAATTATCCTGTGGGTCTATCTTGTGCCCTGCTAAGAGTACTAAGGTTGGAACAAACAGTGGATGACTTCCACATTTATGCATCAGCCAAGACAGTTCTGCTTCAGTCATTTCTGTAGAGAAGAAGAGTCATAAAAGGGGGGAATTGTTAGACTCAAAAGTTCATGGATAAGGTTTACAAACAAAAGTACAAATAAAAATCTACAGCTGAACACAACCATTTAGGCACTTGAATCCAAACAATTAAATCTGTAGTTTAAGATTAGATGTTTGGTGTTACTAAGGGATCAAAAATTACCCATTTCTCACCTAAAGCTGGATTTAATTTCTTTGCTCTGTGCCATCATGTAAAAGAGAAGCTCTGTGAAGCATTATGCACCAGGTCAGAGCATTTGATGTATTTTGTAGCTCCACAGAAACTGCAATACAAGCAACCAGATCTGTTTATTTGTGCATAAGATTAAGGAAAAAAGCACAGCAGTAGATTTGGAAATAAAAATTCCTATTTGCCTTATTTCTGTTACATTTAGTCTTAACAGTCAGGGACAAGAAAAACATAAGTGAAGTAAGAGATATTTTGGAACTTTTTGGTCCCTATGATCAAAAAGGTAGCCTTGGGAGGAGTTCTGTGGTGACAACAGATGGCAGCAGAACTCAAGAGTTTATTTTGCAGTGGGGAAGATGCCAGTACATTTGCAGTGGAACCAGAAGAGGGCTGCTGTGGACTTAAATACACTTCTCAAAACTGCAATGCAAATGGTACCAGCCTTGAAGACACTTTAGCTTCTTTACTGACTCCTTTTTCAGTATTGACATGTTCTGCTTTTAGAGCACTGCTGCTGCACATGTCCTGCAGAACCAGTCTTCACTGACTGGGTTGCAGAGCACCTGGCTTGCATCACGGTCCTCTTGAGGACCCATAAACTATACCTTCTTCCACCAGGGCTTTTCTTGAACAGCCTGATCAGGCAGGTATTTCCAGAGTATTCCTTCTGACATTTTCATGAATTCAGTTCTGAGGTGTCTGAGTCCCTACCCTATTGTGTCAGGAAACAGGCATCTAAAATCAGGCCTGTCTGATACAGTCTCATACCAGAAGGCAGGTGTCCTTTGGAGATACAGGCATTGTTTTCACCCTCACAGAAAACAAACTAGCCAATTAATACACAGCATCAGTATCTGTGCAGTTCCGTGTTCAATTGTAGATCTTCAGTAGCTGCAAGTATGGTTTGATGCCTCCTACTCATATTTTCTTTCTGTTGCTGTCCAGAAGTACTATGGTGCTATGGCAGCCAACAAGTGCAAAGAGCATGAAATCAAACACTTCTGCAAATACCATGGCAGGAAAGTAGAAAGAAAGATGGCTTCCACAGAAGAAGAGGTAAGTAGGTACTTTTGGTTTTGATGAAAGGTTTTTCCTTCCCTTGCTATGGGGCAATTGTTCTCCACTTAATGTCTGTGACACTCACACTCACGTATGTAGGTTGACCTTATGGACTTAGAAGCACCTGGACTGATCCAAGTCATGTGTTGGACTGGGGGAAAGCAGACACACTAATCTTGTGGCACCAATCAGTGTCCTGTCAGTCCTTCTGTGGAGGGGAAAATTTCATGCACCTAAAGCATCCCCTCACTTGGGCTGGATCTGCCTTGTGTGCTGGATCATTAAAAAATAATATCTTTTTCCTTCCAGAGGACTGAAGATTCTGTAGAACCCAGCCAAGCTGAAACTTGCCAGCAACGTGTAAGTGCATAGAGCACTTTGGGTTTAAGTGGAGGTATTTGATAGCATTTCTTCTATCATTTTGCATCAAGCTGGTTAAAAATTGTGACAGATCTGGAGACCTTGACGGTACAGAAGATAAACCAGTGGTGCATCCACAATCATAATATATGTATAGGCAGTCAAATGGGCATACAGAGACTTGCACAATTAGTTAGAAACCAGACTGTGGCCTTCTTGCACTAGGCCCTTCCACAGGCTCTCTGAAGACTCCTGTTCCTCAAGGAGAAGTAAACTGTATTTTTCAAAGCCTAACACCTCAGCAGATCAATTGCAGGAACTTCTAAGCCACAAAAGATGAGAAACATGGAATCTGTACCACAGTATAAATTAGTGGGAGCACTCCTGGTATAGGGAATGTTTCCCAGGTTTATGTTCAAAACTGTCTAGGTTGGTAACTTTCAGTTTTGTCAAACACAGATTACAGCACAGGAGTTACTTCCACTGATTGAAACATTAGCTGAAATGCTCTGAGTATGGCACTTGCAAATTTTTGTACTGACAAAAACATTTTACAGTTTTGTTCA
This sequence comes from Pomatostomus ruficeps, assembly GCA_013400735.1. Taxonomy (NCBI): domain Eukaryota; kingdom Metazoa; phylum Chordata; class Aves; order Passeriformes; family Timaliidae; genus Pomatostomus; species Pomatostomus ruficeps. Next base: position 189,366 of record VYZT01000678.1, on the reverse strand, counting down.
CACTGCCTTCTGTATATTTAGAAAAATCTTAGTACATTTATATAGCAACTGAAATGTAATTTTTTTACCCAAACACAAAATTTTTATATTGGGGGGAAATCTAAGATGACTAACCAGTAACGTAGCTTTTTTTTTTTTTCTCTCAAAGCCCAGAAGACCTTCCAAAGACTTCTACATTGAAGTTTCTCCTGGCATCTATTCTGTCACAGCAACCTCAGAGGACATGGTGCAAGAAACCCACATAGTAGATGTCAATGCAGGACAAAGTATTGATTTAACTTTTGTTCTGTGATATTTGTTGCTTCCTGGCAATAGCAGGAATAAAATATGAGGCTCTTTTTAATGCATGTAATGAACTATAAATATCTTTTTCTTGTTAGCACTTTAACAGTAGCTTCCTCTTTGGGACTCCATTTTTATGGCCTGTATATTTGTTTTCTACTTAATGCAATTATATGTAGCCCACTTTGTACACTGATTTTTATAAATATTTGTACATTGTGTGCCTTTTAAATCCAATTATGTGACTGTGTAATTCCAGATTCTTCTGCTCTAAACAATTAAAGATACAATCAGTGGAATAAAATACATGATCAAGCCTTTGCGATGACAGCTTCTTTTATATTATCCTCAGACAAAACCCCCATATCCCATTGCTGACCAGAGACAGCATGATCCATGTGGTATGAATATGGATGTACATTAGCTTCTGTAGGCTGGCACTGATTTTAGAGCAGCTGGCTCCCAAGCCACTCTCCTATCTGTGCTTTTACTATTCTGGTAAAGAAATGAAATGCAAATGAAATTCACTGCCTAGAACCCCAACCCAGAAACATGCTGAAATATGTGTCAGGTGTTCAGTGTAGGCACATGATCTATAGATTCAAGTCCTGTCTCTTTGCAGGCTTTGCAGACCAGGCTAAACCGCTTTTCTGAGGGCTGTGGGGTACCTGGATTATCCAATTTACTGCTGAGCAGCTGCACACTGCAGCTTATGACCAAGTTCATGTGCTTTAAACACAAGCAACCCCACTAACAAAACTCCCTGGATGCTTAACCTTCCCAAGGGACCAGATTCCATGTTTAGAATTAGTGATGTGATCTATATAGATCTGTCATCTTTTTGTACCTGATGCTATTAAGGTTTCAGTTCATTTTCATCAGAATATAAAAATCCGTGGCTTGAATGCTAATCATTTTGTTGTTTGTATCTACAGTAGCAGGTCCTTTAGCCTCTGGCTACTTTTGGTTCTGCTTTAATCCTGAAAAAAATACTTTCAGCTGTCAGCTTGTATTGTTTCTCCATTTCTTCTAGCTTTCTACAAACAGAAATTGCTCTGCTGAATTTCTCCTGCTCACTCCAGAGAACTGTAGACAAATTGGAGATTTATTGGACTCTTGCTGTGCATCTGTTCAGCATTTTAGTGCTCATACTGGTTCATCTGATCTCTCCAGAATTGTAAAGTCAAGTCCAAATAGTTAGGAATTCAATGTAGCACCTTGGAGTAAAGAATGAGGATGTTCAAGTGTGATGTGAGTGAAAATGGAGTTTCTCACTTATTAAAATTATATAATAATCCATTAAGGCATTCTACTGAGGCAGCACCTAAATCAGAACTTGATTTGCATAATAAATATAACACTGATATAGTAGAAGCAGTTTACCTGAAATTTCAGCCCCTGAACTTGATCAGTGGTACATGTACTGAGTTCTGGCTGATCATGTCCTTCTGCTTTGAGCTCTGACAGGGTCTGTAACATCAGCTTTGTCATCTCCAGCACAAGTCGCTTTCCATTTATCATCTGATGCTGCTTTATAGCTTTGTTTTTCTGATGCTACAAAGCCTTCTTCCTGGAGGACAGAAAAACAAATCCCTCAGAAGTCTGATCTAAAAAAAGCATCAGTGTTGTTGTTAGCTGCTGCTTTCCTGGCTGTACCTCTGCCTCACATAGCTTTAATAATGGTCTATTTTCTGTGCTAGTACAAACTTTACTGCTGAAACACACAATTGGACAGTAGACCAAAGGCTTTTCAGAAGCTGTTAGGCTTTGATTAAAAACTTTTCTACTTTAGAAGTCAGGAGGATTTTGTTGACTGCAGTGAGAGGACATCAGCCCCCCAGAGAGCAGCTCTGGGAAGCCTGTCCTCTAACTTTACTTGTTTGCTGCAAGCCACTTCTGATGCAGCCTGTATCATGTGATAAAACTCTTCAGCTATCTCAGAGCAGCAATGTATCTTCTGGGTTTGTAATCACCAAGGGCTATTTTACAGGAACAAAACTATGTCATTATCCCCTGTATTACCACATTGCCTCCACAACTGTGATTCATGCTGCTGCTTTGGGGCTGGAATGAAACAATTCTGTTTTCTTATTAGTTTTACCAAAAGGCAACTCATGTCACTTCAGTGCACAGCTCTGACACTGCTAACATAGAGCTTGCCTGCCTGGAGCTCCATACTGGCCTGAAAATTCCTAGGAAATCAGTTACAAAGGTGTGCAGTTATGTAACTCTGATTATTTAAACAATAAAGTAGAATAGAAATAGAAAGTAGGAACCATACAGTTGATAAGTTGGCATCTGCTTAAAATGAATGAGTACAATTGTGAGAGTACAAGATGTATTCCAGTATATTCTCTGTTCACCAAGACATGTTATTAATGGATTAGTCTCTGAACATGCAAGTTTAGAATATTTCAAGTTTTACTTTGCAGTCAGCTCACAGTAACAAGAGCATGAAGGTATAGAGGAGCTAATAATTGATTTTATGTCTATAATTTATTAATTGTACCCCTGATGCTCTTGTGCAGGGCACTGTTTCTGTTGATTCTGACATTCTCTTTCATCTTCCCCTTCTGTAATTTTTTTCTTCCTCATTTCTGTGCTTGCTTTTTTTGACATTCATGTTCTGATTCTTTTTTTTCAAGTTTTTCTAAGCACGAGGGAAATCAGGCCCAAAAAACAGGGTAGTGGTGTTGCTCCTAGCTGTGTCACCTTTTGCTCACTCCACATCCCCCAGCTTCACAGTAGGGATCTGCTGTTTAAACTGGTTGCTTCTAGTGAGGAAGAGAAGAAACTCACAAAAACTGTTCACTAAAGAATCTGCTTTTATCTCTCAAAGTCAGAGATTGTGACTACCAGAATCTGGCTGGCAGCGCTCAGCACCTTTCCATGGGTTCAACATAGGATTTCATTGGGTCCCTGTCAATGGGCATTTGGCAGGTTTCTGAACTGAAATCTGCATTACTGAATACTCACATGGCTACTGACAATTGTTTCCATTTTACCTAGTAGCTTCAGCCCTTCCCTGGGGCTTGGGGATTTTTGTTTTGGTTTCATTATTGAAGAACTCTCCTACCTATCACAAAACTGGTGGATGACCTTAGGAAGCAGTTAAGTAATACAAGCAATGTATTTTTCTTGCCAGGTTCCAGACCATTAACAAGAATATTTTTTTCTGTTCAAACAAACCTCCCGCTTACATAACTACAGTATTAATACAGATTACCTTACCCTCAATGATGGCTTGAAATCTTGGTTTCTTAGGATTTCTTTCACTGTGAGTTGTCCTCTGGGAGTCTGCTCGATGGTTTCAAACATTGTCCTCCGATTAGCTGGGGCCACACTGGATGTATCCCCAGTGGAGATTGCCTTAGATTCCAGCTGGCCCTTTGTACCTGTGCTGCTACAACCTCCAGGTCCTGGGAAGAAGTAAAATTTTATCTACGAGTGAAACCAGAACCAAAATGGAGAAGCAGTCATTTCTGAAGAGAAAAATATGCACTTTAAGCCTGGAAGGCATTCTTTCAGGTTATTCTGCATGGAAGAGCTATGCAAGCTAATGAAGATGTTAGCATCATAAAAGGCATAGGAAAATGACAGGAAACAGAGAGGGATATCTGTGCTTCCAAATGAAATTAATTGTTCTGGTAGTTTTCCATGGGATGAGTCGCCAAAAGAAGAGCCAGATGAGGCAGCAGAAACATTGGGGAGGGGGAAGAATTGTATCGGAGCCTGACATGCAAATTTACAGTATTAATACCAATAACCTGCAGGCAAAGTGACTGCCCTGCCCAGAAGGCTTTTGGGTTTGTTCCCTCTGACAGCTGCTTCCCTGTAGGGTTGTTAAAAGGTACCTGAATTACTGGAATGGGCCTTGGGGTGGTTTCTTTTCCAGTATTTCCCCTCAGGTCCTGCAGAATCCTTTAGCCTGGGCTGTTCAAGACAGCTGGAGCCTGTGTTAACAGCACTGTCCCCCACAGTAGTCTTAGTGAGGGATGGCTTCAAGTTCCACTCCGAATCAGAAGAGAGGGAAGATGTTGCCACAGCTGCAGCTCCTTGTTTTGTGTCTTTAAGTTCTAGAAGGTGTGGAGAGGGCTCGCTGCTGGACTCTGCCTCTTCAGATTTGTCCTGAAAGACCAGAGGCCTGGAGGGAAGAGGCCACCAGGCACCAGCACGGGGATGGCAGCAGCAGATGCACCTTACACAGGCTGATGAACAGCAGACACCTCCATCTCAGTGGCGGTGGCAATGTGGCCAGCAGAGCAAGGAGAGCAGAGCAAGCAGTGCCTGGCAAGGCTACATAGAGCACAAACAGGGGTCAGGGCTGGCTTAGGACTGCAGGGAAAAATACAAGAGTTAGTGTCCTGACTTTGTCTGGGCTTCACCCTGCTGGTGAAGGGCATGCAGATCATCTCCACAATCCTCTCCCACAGGCCAGGAGGGATCCATAGAGCCACACCACGGGGGAGTTTCACTTGCTTGTCATTCCAGAACTGGACCATAATTTCTTCATTTTCTGAGGCTGTTAAGAGAAAAAGCAAGCAGCCATAAGCAGCTGGCCTGTCTGGGCAGTGCACATAGACAGATCAGGCTTTGTAGCTTTATGCAGTATCTACTCCTGTCAAACAGCAGAATCAACTCTTGCCCCTCTCTTACACCCCACAATGTCACAGAGGGAGAGTGGGCAGCCTGGCCAGCATCATGAAAACAACAGGCCTGGCAGCATCTTTCCTCCCAATTTGTCGTCAGATGAACAAGGAAACGACGACAGAGTAATTTTTGTTGTTGCTGCCAAAGTTAGCAGTACTGCTCTGAGAATGTTATTTTGGTAAGTCAGTGGATGGAGCTTGACTGTCAGACAGGGGAAAAATGAATGAGCTGTTGAAATCTCCTACGTCTGGGTGATGAAATCACCCCCAGATGTACCATTTGGTACAAACATGAGCATTTAAGCTCAGATGAATGCTTCCTGGAAGCTGTCTCACTTGTATCCATCATGAAAAGGCCACAGTCCTGCACACAGCAGACACAGCCTTGTCCCAGCTACACCCACAGACACCGATGATGACATTTTTATGGGTCACAACTTCCTTGTGACCATGAATATGGATCACCACAACACTGGTGAGGTTACACACAGATATCCATCAGCAGTCCCCTCAGCTCCTGCAAGCTTGGAGCAACACTAAGCTGTAGCTGTGCACTGTTATTTCTCTGGCAGCAGCGCTCTGACAAGAGTTTATCCTGACAGCCTCACTTGTGCTCCAGAGGAACATGAGGAGGAAGAGGGCAGCACTTCTCTTACCTCGTAAGGGATCCCTTGTCTGAATGCCTGTGAGGACGGTTCCTGGGCCATACCTGGCCCTCTCTGGCTCCCAGGGTGCCAGCACTGTCTCCAGGGAGTAAGGAGTGCTTCATCCTGTTCACATATTCCAGGATGTCATCTTGTGCCGTTTTTTGCACACACACTGGATGCCTTCCACGTGACACAAGTGGTTTGGCAAACTCTACCAGGAACATGCCTCTTTCACTCTGTTACCAGGAACAAAATAACAATTCCACTGAGAAACAGTCCATAATGTGCCAGGTAATGCAACTTCTACTAGGAGAGCATCCTGTGCCTATATGACTAGGCCAAAACAAGCCTGAACAGCAGCTAAAGAGTCTGTGGTGTTAGTTCAGCAGTGAGATAGCCAGAAAAAGCTCCGTGAGGCTCACCAGAAAGCAGGATATGAAGCATATGTTCAGATTCACTGCCACTAGGATCTGTATTTTCTTTCCCAAGAGAAAAACCTATAGACAAGTGTACCTGGGTTTCACAAACCACGCTGTGTGTGCCAAGGAACAAGGGACACTGAAGCCATTCAGACCTGTTCTTCAGTCATGCCCAAGTCCTTCCTCATAACATACAACTAGCTCTGCTTCTTGGGGGTTTTGTTGGGAATTTTTATTTTCTTTTATATTAAGGCCTGTCAAGAGGCTTTCCATCAACAATGAGATGAGGTACTTCCCTGTTCTTGAGAAAGAACAGGCTCTTTTTTGTGCTAAGTTTGAAGTGCTAACAAACCAATGAATTAAAGCTTTCAGTAACATTTCTGGAAAGACCCTGAGCCATTGGTGTGTGGCTGACTCAAGCTGGACATGTGTACATAAAACACAAACCCTTTTCCTGTGCTATTGATGATTCTGTGTCTACACACAACAGCAACCCCTACACTGCTGGCAGGAGCACTTGGGCTGGCTGAGCCTGGCTCCATGCCCAGCGCCAGCACAAGCACGGGGCTGCTCAGGCACCTGCTGTCCTGGTGATCTGTTCTCCAACCTCATCAGCTGAACCAGAAACTGCTACGCTGAACTCAGGTGGTGTGTGAGGACTGCTCCCTATTTCACATCCCCCCAGCTGCCACACAGCAACCATCACTCACCTCTACCTCCTCTTTTACTGTACCACGGTAATAAAATCCATCTTGTTCCCCTCTCACCAGCACAGGCACATTGCTGTCCGTGCCCCCTGAGCCTCCCAATCTCTTCCATGCTGGGCCTGGGGAGGGGAGGCAGTGGATAATCCATTGGCACCTCAAAGAAAAGAAAATGGGTCAGCCCTGAAAGAAATAGATTCTGTAGGTCATGAAAAAAATAATCTTGTAAGATTTAAGAACTGGAACACTCCACCTCATTTTGTAGCACTCCCGGAGGCCAAATCGTGTGGGAAGAAACAGAAAACTTGCTTTCACTGGGATAATTCCTTCGTCTTGGGAAAAACACATCAGTGCCTGCATTTACTCAGATTTCTTTGCTTTGGGATTTACAGGAAGTGAGCCAGGAGCATGCTGGAGTCCTGGGCCAGCATTACCTGCACCAGCCCCTTTGCTGTGTATGTGGCAAGAGAATGCAACCCTTCAGATCAGGAGAAAGGATCCAGAGGTATTAAGTCATAGACTGGACTTGATGATCTCAAGAGTCTTTTCCAACCTAGTTCATTCTGTGATTCTGTGATTCAGAGCACAGCGTAGGTGCGCTCCGGAGAGCCGGAGCTGATTTACACTAGAGCATTCAGGGAACAGTGAAGCAGAGAAGTAAACAACAAAGCTGTGGTTGATGACCTGTTCTAGTTCAAAACTGGGAAAATAATCCCCTGTCACAAAGCATTAGAAACATTTCATGGAAGATGGTTGCTAATGCAAGATGCTTTCATTTATCACAATAATATTAAAGGAATGTTTCTTTGATAGGAGGCTTACTCAGGCTTTGCTCTTCATAATCTCCAAGGTAGCAAATGACTTTGGTTAACACATCTAAAAAACTGCCAGTGCAGGGGTGGGAAAGCTCAAATGATGTTCAAGCTGCTAATTTATTAATCTGACACAACAGCCTGGTTTATCCTATTAGATATCATGGAAAAAAAACTAATCACAGACTCAAACAGGAGCTTGATTTTACCTCTGGGGGGTGAGGGGCTCAGCGATCCAGGCAGGATACACAACAAAAGAGCTCCTGCAGCAGGGGTTAACTGTAGATATGACTCTGGAGCACGAGAACTTGTCCAGAGCTTGCCTCACACTGCAATACCTGTGACCCCTGGGCAGGGACCCTTCCAAACGAGCCATTCTTGGAAAAGCTGCTACCTGCAGGCCTTGGTCATGATCTGTTGGAAGAAAAGAGACAATGTATTGACATTTCTAACACAAACAAAGACATTTCTAACACAAGCAAATCCTGTCCAGTGTACCCCAAGAACCCAGAAATTTTGATTAATTGTTTATTTTTGTTTAAAAACACTGAATTCAAAATATTCCAACTGGCATTTGGCCAGATGAGCCCACATCACGGACTTCAGTGGTCTTCGCTCACCCAAATCCTAACCTGGCGGAGGGCAGAAACACCCAGGGAAACTACAAATGCTGTGCAAATCCCCAGGAAGATAATAACTTTCACCTCCCTCCAACATTCGTTTCCCTCTGTAACACCCAGCTCTCTTGTCTCATACCTACACTCTTCCTTTAAAGCTTTCTTGTACACAGACCCAGCCAAACCTTCCCTGTTTTACAAGCTGAGACAGAAATTACAGCTGAAGTTGACAAGCTGAGTAAACGTGACAGGTTTTGAACTTGATGTTGGATTACATTTTCCTGTTATTTATTTATAGTGATGTATTAAGAGGAAATATTTTGATCTTTCAGCTGTCCTGTCATGTTTTATTAACAGTAGGATTATGGCTTGCAACGAGAAAGAATGAGACGCTCACATGTGACAAGTGATAACTATTCAGAGGCTGTCACAGTAAGATCAATGATGTGATGCTATCTCTGGTAGTTTCAAAAGATGTAGCAGACAAGCTTCCATTAAGTTTTTTCTTTTTAAGTAATACTTAGAAACATTTAGAATAAAACTTGCATGGAAATTCAACAACGTATAAAATTTAAGTGCTTAATTTATTTTACAAAATGCAGTTTAAGCACTCATGTTTAGATGATATTTTGTCTCTTATCTAAGAAATATGATCTGGAAGTCTCTTTTATGGAGCCTCCCAGACATATACGTAATTTCAGAAAACTAGCACAGCAAACCCAGCAAGAAGAGGGGATTAATGGCTGCAAAACCCATCTTTAAGTCAGCAAATCAGCACACTATATCCACTTATTTCACAACTGCACAAACTCCTGTTATTAACCAAAACAAGATGGAATCAGGAATACTTTGCAAAGAAAGGCAACTATCACTTCTACATTAAAGCACACTTTAACACCATTTAGCTGAGAGTAGGGACTCCTGTTTCTACACAAAACAGTGCATTAACAAAGGCAATTACACTGTTTTTTCTGGATGACTCCAGGTACTTTGACATAGCAGTACTTCAGACTTACCAGCTACTGGTAACAGTACATCTGGTCCATTTTGATTTAGTCTGAATGCAGAAACCTCACCCTTTTGCCGGTTGGACACAGAAAGCCTTTTGCTGCCGGTGTTTCCCAGTTGCTATGGAGGTTGCCACAGTTCCTGCTTCCAGGATTGGACATCCTGACCTTACCGGTTAAAACCCAGCAAAATGTGACTGCAGAGGACCATTTGACTGCCACACATTTGCTTAATTTTCATCTCCCTGTGGATCACTGCAGGACTGCAGAGGCAGGAAAGGCATTTTAAGAGAGCTCAGTGTCCTCTAGGCTTCTGCCTATGATGGCAGGGCAAAAAACAGCATCAAAGTTACAGGTCAGATTAAGGAAAATTTAAAAAAAAAAGCTTACCACCACCGGGTGTGACAAATAAATTGGTTTGAAATGTGCACAGAAAGGTTGAAGCTGAGACAAACCAAGGTCAAATCACTTTTCAGCTTTGTCCTTTCACAGTACGGGGGAAGGATTAATGAATTCTACCCCTCTCTTACAAAGTGCCTAACAAAAATATGTCATATTATAATGCAGAAATCTACCTGGTAATCTCTGCTGAGATCACTAATTTTCATCTCCTCCTTAAAAGAAAGAGTTGACATTAGTGGGTTGATTTTTTGTTTGTGGGTTTTTGAGGAGAGGAGGTGCTTGGAATACTTAATTGCCATTTTTTAGGCATGTTTCAATTCAGTGCTATAAAAACAATGTACCAGCAGGGTGACTGCAGTTAGGGACAAGGATACATCAGTTAGGAAGCCTGTAACCATTATTTTGTACATTTGCTGCAGGGACAGCCTACATGCTCTCGGGCTGTCAGCAGAATTATTTAGTATCAGTGATTCCCTTACACAGAGTAAATGTTAAGAACACTTTACCAGTTAGGAGCTAAACTCTCTTCACCGTCTTCACACAGTTCTGTTTTACAACACTTAACTGAAACCATCAGCAGTCCAGAGGAACAGACTGGGAGGCTGGGGAAGACCACTCCAGACCTCAACCATTATCAGTCAAAGTCCCACAAAATTTCTATTGCAGGATTGTTGTTATGCCCATGGCCAAAACCTTGCCAGCCCTCTCTATACCGTGTATTGTCTAAGCAGTCCTAGTAGTTTTTACAGGCACTGACATCTGTAGAAGAATCCAGTTTTCAACAGAAATTATGCAAAGTCAAAAGTTTCCAATGTGATTAAAATATTCACTAATAAAAAAATGATGGAACGGCATTTGCAAAACTTTATGCTCTTCCTATGTTCAGTAACTCCTTCAAACAGCTCCTATCCTACTCTATTTTTCTCCCTTTTAAACTAAATTATCTTTTCTGCTGGCATCTAGCAACACCCCTTGGAACCTTTATGTAGGTATTTTAAAAGAAACGCTGGCAATTAGACTGCGTATTTTAAGAAAGTGTATGTGAGAGTAAACCAATAACATTAGAGAAAATGAAAAGAATCTCAGTCCCATAAGTAGAAAGATTTTATTTTAAAGCATGCAGGTTGTGATGATGCATACATATCACACATAAAGGTGTTACATTTTTAGCTTGGTGACAAATTTAGAAACGCGTTCTGATTTTCATGAATTAACTTAGGTCATTCAGCTGAGATTTTCCCAGTTGTCTTTCTCATATCTAAGTGCAGTTACTATCCACAACGTGAAAGCTCTTGTGTGGGCTGATACTGACGTGTGCCACGATCTGCTCCTAAAAAGTGCCAGGAATACACACGTCATTAACATAGTGGCTACTACATTCCCAGACAGGATACCTTTGGCTCACTTTGGAACACTTCAGATCGTCTTCAAGAACTGGGTTTGTTTGTTAGTGGCTTTAGGTGCTTGGCTTGGCTCTGTGACCCCTTTTCCTGCCACCACAGACTCAGTGCAGAGCACAGACTGGAGGTACCTAATGTATTTTATAGCAGCACGGAGGGTCTCCACTTTGCTGAGCCGTTTCTCCAAGTACTCCTTCGGCAGATGATGCCTCAGCTTGGCGTAGCCCTCATTGACACACTTAACACGCTGCCTCTCCCTCTCGTTCCTCTTCCTGATGAAAGCTGACCCACAGGAGTACTCACTCCTGTGGAAACCGAGATGGGGCATTGGGTAGGGAAAGGGGCAGGGTTCGCTGTAGAAGGTCTCGGCGATGAGATGCTCTGACACAAAAGGAAGGAATGACAGATCTTCAGAGCAAGGGGCCTGGCTTGGTGTGTCTGGGTACACGTGAAACGTGACCAGAGGGTCTGCAGAGAAAGGCCTCGCCAGCTGTATGTGCTGAGCCTCAGCACAGATAAGGTTACAGTAGCTTTTGCCCTCCATCAGGTTCTGCATTTAGCCTGGGAACACACAATTACATAATACTTTAAACACCTCACACTGAACAGCAGAAAAAACTCACCTGGACTTACCAACACTTGGCCTTGCTGACATCTTCCAGAAGAGACTTTTTAATGCATTTGTGACATTTCAGAGTGGTGTTAGAAGATTAGGTAGAACAGACAACGTCCCATTTGAAAATACAATAAAGTGCAGGTCAGTCACACTGATTAAATTAATACACAACAGATATTAATAAAGTCACTAAAGTTTCCTAAAGGAAACAGCAAGCAGTGTCCTTTCACCTCAGCTTTAGAAATTAAGAGAATCTACCTGTATGTATTCTACATAGGTCTAGCTTTCTCCAAATCCACCAAAACTTACACGCTTACAGACAACAAACAAAGCAGGTCAACATCTGAGGCATTCTGCCCACACCCTTGCCCTCCCTGAATAAACCTAAATCTACAATTCCAGTAAAAGACTCCCTATTCATACCAAAGAGCCTTCAAAGACAAATTATTCTTCTCTCAATTCCCTTGATGTCCCATTCAATGTATCATCTTAATAAGATAGAAAACTTGTGCAAGGAATGGATCTCAATCTTAATTCCATGTCTGTCAGGTATTACATCCACTCATACAAGTGTTTACAAGAAGTTTAGAGAATTTAGAAAGATGAGAGAACTTCTACTAAATCTAACATCTCCTTGGGTCCTCACACTCCTGCACTCACCTGCAGATTAAACACAGACATGGAATACTAAAACAACCCTACTGCTAGAGGGTTATGAAATAAACAATTTATTAAAGGAATAATGCATGTCCTAGTAATACAAGGAAGGGATGGCACACAATTGTTGGGGCACTGCTAGAAACCTGTAAGTCAGACTGGCCTACCCTCATGCCCTCTCTTCAGAGCAGCATTACAGCAGGTGTAACTACTCAAATCACCCTGATGTATTCGTTACACAGATAATCTTGCAGTGGTTTATAAGAAGCTCCATTACAGTGCCCTCCCAATATCATTATTCAAACAGCTAAACATCAGCCTAAGTGCTGAGAATGTAATGACTGTTACCTAATAGCTACTTAAAATACATTTGAAATAACCAGTTAATTTTAAAGGATCACTGTGAGCCATCCTCACAGACTGCAAGAAACACTTCCCTACACAGAATTGATCCAAAAATGCTCTTACTCACCATCCGCTTGTACATCCATACATTGCTGCCTGAAGCACTTAGGTTCTATTACATCCTCTAAAAGGGAAACCACACCTGAACATTGAACTATGTTTCAAGAAACTTCTGGATTCCATACTCACAGAAATCTGGCAAAGCTTCAAATGCTCCAGTCACGGTTCCATAACATAAAAGGGATTCCCTTAATCCTTCACAAGGATATGGGGATAATGTAATGTTTTCTAATGCCTTCATACCTGCCACATTTATACAGAGAATTTTGACTTGGTATGGGCTCATTCTCACAACATATTCTATGAAAATGCCTCTGTATGCAGAGTTGTCTCTTTTTCTAATGCACAGAGATTTCACAACAGAAATCCTATGAGTGAAGAATTCATTTATAGCCGTGATGCATGAGTGGGAGTCACATGCATCTTAAACAGGTACTTCTGTAGGTAGGCTAAAAGCGTGAACACATATCCACTTCACATGCATATGCATGGAAAAAATTCAGAGGTGAATATACACTCTTCATAAAATTAAAATAGTTGTCAGTCAACTTTCCCTTTTCTACTTACACAACTTTCTGCAGCTAACAACTTAAAAAAACTGAGGAGGCAAAGTCTGCTACATAGCAAAGAAAAATTATAGCACAACTTCACTCCAGAGCAAGAAACCAAAACCAACACAACCCCTCAAGAAGAGATACTTGCAGTATTTGTTGCTTAGTACTGACACTTCTGCTGTGTAACAGCGTTACATGAAACAGTCACCTGCTGCCTCAATACCTGCACAAAGTGCAAAATGCAAGTGTTAGGAACATTTTCCTGTTAGCCTAGAGACTCACCGATCTTCAGATGAAAGTAAAATCCAAGGAAACAGGACGAGCTGTCATAAGAGTGATGAATATCTGAAAATATCTGAATGATTTTAAAAAAAAAGTTAATGTTCCATTTTTCTTACACGTTATTAAATAAGAAATCATATTAAACAGGATTCATTAAAAGGCTGTGAAAACGCTGTTAGTGAAAGGCTGGTACAAGTGATTTACAAGAACACTGATACTCAGCGAAGATCTGTGGCTAGATACAGCAACATGCAAGTCTCTTACCTGAATTATGTAGCTTGTTCCACTGAGTCAATGAGTGCTGCAATTTATAGTCAATTGACAAGATGCAAAGTAGCTTACAGTTAGATCTGCTCATTTCTGGTTGGGCTTTTCCACCCACACCACAGCTATGATGGCAACAAAACTTGGCACTAAGGGCTAGAAATTTTGAAACTGTAATTGAACACATCCAGATTACCTGAAAAAGTAATCAGGAATGTGGTTTGTTCACTTCCTGTTCGCCTTCTGTTGCAGACTACTACAGTGTAGTAATGAAAATACAAAGCAGTATTTTCATTTATTGGCGTTTTGGACTCTAATGTCTAAATATAACAATCAGTTAGAATTTAGGTAAATATTCAACATCAAGGCATAAGTAAGCTATTTTTCATGGCTTCATTTTAAACATAGAAAAACAGCACTTATTGAGAAATCTGTGATGGACTTCTCTGCACTAGAAGTGAGGACACATATTATTAGTTAGCTTAACGCCTTTAAATTTAATCATTATACCTGTAATTTTGGGAAATTCTCTTAGCATTAAGTATAACACCATATAAAAGGTGAATATAGATAAGAAAATACATGATTTGAAAACAGCAAGCAAAAAGTAGCAAGACAAGTTTTGCTTAAAAAGAGAAACAGTATGGAATGTATAATGCAATGTATACATGTGCACAGATGCTACACATATCAGTATATAGCTGTCCAATTGTACAGGTGCAAGGAAATAGGACACCTGTCTTCAAAATTCCCACACTTTACAGGATTGACACTTAAGACTATCTCACTGTTTGGCCCTCCTATTGATAAAGCATAACCACACCAAAAAATCCAAGTAGAATCCAATAAGTTTAGCTTAAAACTGCCAGAAGACACTGTAAGACAAGAGATGTACACACATGCAGTCCTGCTTCTTGGGACTGTCATCCACCAAGGGAAGAAAGCTCCACCTTCTGCTGTCCTTCTGTGGGGCCACAGTGCTGCACCTGGCTCCTCCTTCCCACACCAGCATGAAGCCTCATGGGAAAGGCAGCCAAGAGGCAGAACATCTCCCAGGACTGGTAGACAGGGAGATATTCAACAAACAAGGCATCTGTTCCACAAACAGGCTGCATTACTTTTCTTTAGAGGACCTTAAGTACATCAGCGTCATGACCAGTAACTGACCTGCACCAACTGAACAACTTCCCACTCATCAGGGCGATGTTGAACACAAAAACTGAACCCACGTCTGAATTTTTCTTGACCTGTAAATCCTTGTGCAATTTTTTTTTTTTTATTTAAAGCAAGAATCCCGTGAATCCACCAATACACCACCTGCTTGAAATCCCTCCAGATTAACTCAGTTTTGGAAGCCTACAGGACTGACATGAAAATGAAATTCTGTATATCCAAAACAGCACAGTTGGTGCAGATGTTGTTAGGGTACAATTGTGTTTGCAGCCCTAACCTGGCAGAGCTGTGAGCACAGGAACAGTCTGTCCCACAGGTATGGACTAAGCAAGTCAAAACTGCACCCAGAAACAGAATATTCTTCCATGTACCACCTCCTTCCATGCTGAACTGAAAACTGTCACACAATCATGCAACTACATATGCACAGCTACATCTGAGTCAGGGATTAAAAACCTCTTTCCATTAGCAATTTGATGAGCCTTTCTTTACCTAATCACTGAACAAGTGCACATTTCTACTCCGAAGCATTTTTAGAGAAGTGCTGTTACAGATGGAATTTACATGCAGCATAATGAGGGAGAAAAATGATGACAAACTGATAATGCAGATCCATTTTTCAAAAATCAGTTTTATCTTTAATTGTTACATTCCAAAGGGGATATATGAAAGTTAGTCATCTAGCAACTGTATAACCTCTGAAGAGAGATGAGTACAGAGTCACAGATAAAAAAATACACCTAACTCCCAAGATGACAGGTGCTAGAGAAAGTGTGTGCCTTACACCATCAATCCAGACAAATGCAGGAAGATTTTTATAATAAATATTTCATCATATACTAACTCCTGAGACTTTACCCATGAAAAGAAAGGGAAAGATTTTTTTAAGAGCTATCATATACCTAACAATATATTAAGCTATTAAAGCAAAATAGAACAAAATTTCAACACTGTCTTGAATGTGCACTGCATTTGAATTTATCTACATCACAGTACTTGAAATATGCAGCTCCAGGAGTCAGTGTCCATTTATGTTTTGCCTTAAATCTGCAGACATCACTTGCCATACAAGCATCTTGAAAGTACGAGTGCAAGAAACCAAATGATGAACACAGCCAGCAGGGTTTCATTCTCTGAGACCAAAACTACACTGCAAGACTTCGACTTCTGGTACCTAGCATCAATCAGCAGAAAATCCAAGTATATTTACAAAAGGTCTTTACATAAAGTGATTAGTGAGTGGTAAGTAATTACTGTGTTCCCAGGTACTTTTTAACCACATAAATAGCAGAGAGAAATACATAGTTAAAAACCACCATAAAGTCACAACTGTAAATAATGTACCACAGTGGCAACCCAAGGTATCTCAGGGTTTGTTTTCATTTCAGTTTTGTTAGTAAAAGCCATTTGAAAATGTAAAGATTTAAGCTTTTGGTTAACTAATCTTTTTAAACTGCTTCCACTCCAGTACATTCCTTCAAAGTTCAAATACTTTTTTTAAATTTTTTTTTAAATCAAGAACAAATCATTCAAGAAAACTCTTCTGAATTGGCAGGATCAGGAAGACTTATGTCAGCTCTTTCCACTAGTCCACTTCACATCCCTGGAGTTACTGTGCTGAGCCCCGATTAGCTCAGCACAACGTGCCGGTCAAAGACAGACTTGCGCTGCTCCTGGACCTGCAGCTTCCAGCGCTGCTGGGCGTATTCCACCTTGTTGAGCACGTTGGCGCGGCTCCGCGAGCGAGCCAGCACATCGTGCGCGTTGGCGAAAGGCTGGTGGTCCTGCAATGGCAAAAATCCAGAGTTACACCTCAGCAGCTCCAGCTGCAACAGCCTTGTGTGTCGTTACATCCCACAGGATGCGGGGTTTGGGGTGGTTTTGTTCTTTTTTAAGGGAAACGAGATGTTCCAAGAAGCTGGTCAGTAACAATGACCAAGCAAGTTTTTGAATTGTTGGAACTGTACTTCAGTTTCTCATTCACAGGAACTTCCACAGGTTTCCCAAACAGACCACACTTCATCGTGCTGTCAATTAGCTGCTGCCCAGAGACATCACGGTGAGCTGCAGGATCAGATCCACAGTCCTGCATCCATTAGCAACTGGAGGGACAGCAGCCCAGAGCAGACCTAGGCACCCCCATCACTGTGGTGAATGCACTCCACGGCTGAATCAGGGTCAGGCCCCTGCCAGCTCCTGGCCATTTCCTGCCAGGCAGCTCAGGATGTTCACACACAGCTTCTATATCAAACCAACACACTCTGGTGTTTACCCAACTAAGCCTATTGTGCTGAGCTGTCTGAAAGCACAGTGTCAATACAGCTGTTTAAGTGACACAGCTCAACAAGAACCCAGGGCTTGTTTAACGTTTACTCTGTTTTCTAACAGTACCTGCAAGGCTTTGTTTTCTGCTAGTAAATACAGCCA
This sequence comes from Pomatostomus ruficeps, assembly GCA_013400735.1. Taxonomy (NCBI): domain Eukaryota; kingdom Metazoa; phylum Chordata; class Aves; order Passeriformes; family Timaliidae; genus Pomatostomus; species Pomatostomus ruficeps. Next base: position 171,989 of record VYZT01000678.1, on the reverse strand, counting down.
AGTTATAAACAGTAAGAGTTGGAACTGAACTTATTTGGCTATCAAACTGTTTGGACAAAGTCATGCTGCTAAAGCTATGTCATAAGGCATCATATATACAGTGCATAATTAAAAATAATATAATTATGTCCTATATTAAATAACTGTCTTTTCTATGCCTACATTTCATATTCCTTTTTTTTTTTTAGAACACTTTTGAAGACATTTATATTAATGGACACTTTATTTGTGACATGACTGCGTAGAGCAGCTCCATGACAATTGTCAGCTGTACAGAGATTATCATTAATGATACCTATTGAAACGATTGCTGTAAGTCCCAAAGCCACGAAGAGCGCAAAAAAAACTATGCTCATTGAGAACAAGAGACAATCCCTGATCAAAAGAGCTATCATCTCACCATAAAAAGTTATACAATTGGATATACCGAGAGTGGGCGCTTAACAGGAGGCAGATCACTCCATTCACAGGGAAAAAAATCATAACAGCACCACATGGTTTTCTACTGTAAAACACAGGGTGGAAGATCGCTGGACAGTCTAGATGGTACTGGCCTTCCTGACAACCAAGAATCTCACTCAAAGGCTAGACACTGCCAATTTCTATGTAGACAATAAAGGGAAAAAATAATTTAAGAGGACAGAGGGCTAAGGAAGTGGCTTATATTCATCAGGTGCCACTGTCATCAACAGGTAACAAGAAAGAGTGAACACACTGCCTTGCAATTCAGCCACAAAGTCCATGGATGTGGTATTTTTGAAGTGTGACAGAATACCTCAAGAACTTGCAAGAGGAAAGGCAAGGATGGGGATAATTCATAAGGGACCTTAAATTATGTTATGTTCCCAGAACAGCTACAGCAAAACATGACATTGATTAAGATGAATCCAGACTTTAAGGTAAATCCATTCTGCAATTAACCTGAACTCCGCCGTGGGACTTATTTCACTTCTCCCACCTACAATCAAAAGACTAACTCAGATTTGAGGCATTATGATTATTTATCTAACGTATAAATTTGTCTGAGGTATAGCATACAGCACAAGCTCACTTAATTCAAGTAGGAACTGCCCAGNTATGATTATTTATCTAACGTATAAATTTGTCTGAGGTATAGCATACAGCACAAGCTCAATTCAAGTAGGAACTGCCCAATTTGCTATAAGAATGCACACGGAGGAAGAGTCATTAAATACCTCCTTTCAAAAAAAAAAAAATCAAAAATCCTCAACCCGAAATCTCCTAGAGGTGACTGGGAAAATCTCATGTTGTCAATACAAAGACAGTTGAAACATGCAGACATGTAATACACAGGGAAATTCAGAAACAGTGGGACAATCATCAGCCATCTCCACTTAAAAAGGTGTTTCTGTTTGGCAAGGGGATAATTAAGTATTCAAAATTAAGCATTTTCCCAGATAATAGTTTTTATCAGCTATTCTTTCTTTATGTACCTTCATTTCACAACAAAAATATGGGATTGTTACCCACTGCTAGAGATTGGAAAGGCCAGTAATGACAAGAAACCATGTCACTAATGGACTACTCCTCTCCTTCTCCCAGAAAAGGCTCTTCTGATCTGCTGGAATACACTGTCACATTTTGATTTCTAGCTGTAATACTAAGAAATTATTTCAGCATCCATCACTATTTTACTTCATTATACCAATTTCTTCTTGAAGCTTTAGCATCAAGAAACTCAAACTGGAACAACAGAAGATGCAGCCCCCGTACTTTCTTTTTGTAGCGAGCAATCTAAGCAGTAAGCACTTTGCATAAATGTGATCATTGGCAAGACTGGATCATTAACTCATAAAAAGTTGTACTTCTGTATATTTTTACCTCCATTTCTACACTGTTTCTTCTCTGTGAAAACAACCTGTGCCTAGAGCCAGTGTAACCGAAGCAGTTCTCACCTTACTACTTTCTAGCCCGGTGAAAAATGGAAGAGTGGCTTCACAGAAGTCATCACACAGCTTTTTGCTCTCCCAGCAGGAAAAGCAATCACACTGCCTGGCAAAAAAACCTGCTCACCCCAAACAAATATTTGTCCACTAAACATCCCAATCTTTACGCTAACCAAGTCCAAAAGACTCTGGTGAACTCACCCCAATGTCTTCATCACTTTGTATGAGCTGTGAATGTCCGAGGAGACGCCTCTTCAGGATAGGTTCCACCAGGGTAAGGTACACCATGTACAGAAGGAGCAGGCCCAAAATAGACAGGTATATGATGATTGTCACCTACATAATGCAAGCGCAGTTTATGCCAAGGCTGGGACATTTCCCGCCCAGTCTCACAACGGGCAGCAAGGACCAAAAGATGAGTCAGGCAAAGTTTGTTCTTTGGTAGTGTCACCAAATGACTTAAAACCCAGAAAGAGAGGAAAACCAACAAATTACAATATGGTATTAAAAGGGTTTGGGGCAGCTTGAAACAGTGAGACCTTTCAAAGAATCTTAGGCTATGCTTCTTAAAACAATGCAGTGTTATAAATCTCACTTCCACCTAGACAACTGTTCAGCCTGGCCATTACATGGGTGACAAGTTTGAGGCATCACCCAATGATGTCCCATTCTCTAGCACAGACCTGCATTCGGTCACTAAGCAAAATGGGAACGCAAAACAAAAAAACAAACTTCTAAAATCCCAAAATAAATTAGCCTGTGTTGTCAAAAACTGAAAGATACGCTGCAGTCTATTCACACTCAATGGCTCCAACGAGACAAGAATGTGACAAAAACAGAAAACGTCTGTTAGAACAAACATGGATAAAGCAAATTTATAGTAAGAAAGTAAAGCAGCTGAGTAATGAGAGGCCCTCTGAAATAATAAGGAAAACAAAGCCCAAAGCTTGACAAAATGTCTTAGAACACTCAGAGTTTTGGCAAGGTGTAAAGTGTGATCTCCAAAGTAGAGATCTTCAATAAAAGGTCTCAGGTTCACTTCTTCAGCTAGAGTTTGATGCTTATCGTTACTGCTCAAGATTGTGAACAACTACCACAAAAAAGTTACATTTTAGGCTGCCTTAGAAGAGTTTTCCCTTTAAAAATAGTATTTCTCTAGAAGACAACAGACATATTTACTAAACAGCTGAAGTCTTTCATACATGCCAACAGAACTACCCTGCTTACCTTAATTGTGACTGAGCTTCTCTCCTCATATTTGCACTCACAACGCAAACAATACGCTTCTACGTCGGGCCCAGGGACAGGCATAGGCTCCACCACATGGAGACAATCACTGAGGAAACACAAAAACCACCCAGTCAGTTTTGAGCCAGCTTCAGCTGGGCTGTTCCACCCTGCTGCAGGAGCTGGGAAGCCACCTCTGCTTAAGGTCAGTTGTTCTAAACCGCAGGTACAAGTAAATCACTACGCCACCATTATTTCATTTAAACAAGAAATTCAGCTACGGACAAGCTGTTGAACAAGTTTCAAGATCTCTCTAACTCCATACAGTGTCTTCATTTTTCAGTGAAAGTATTAAAGCTGTTAGCAGAACAAGTCCAGGGATATGAATCCAGCACAAATGCATCATTTGACACTGACATCATGTATAAAAGTAAATTCCAGCTACTAATTCCGCTTCCTTCTTCACCATACTCAAAAGAGCCTTATTCCATCCTTTCACTGCCTGAAGGGAGATTAGCCTCTCTTTGACAGTCATGAACTGAATTTCTTTATAATTGTCATCACAAGGTACTGGAATTGAAAAAAAAAAAAGGAAGTGAGACAGGCTGTTTCTCTAAGCAGCAAGATAGTGAATGAAGAGCATTCAGCTTTCAGCAAAGGCATTTGACTCAAAAGATTACCAACGCTAAGTCAGTTCCCCGTGGACAGCTCTGGTTGACAACATTGTGGGCACTCCACACCACAGCACTAAAATCCAGCAGTCATGAGACAACGGCTTCCAACAACAGCTTAGGCAATGTGGGTCTTTCTGCTGACTCAGGCTGTTATTCAGAGTTCAGACCCCCAGGGTCCCTGCAGAGCACTGACTCAACCAAAATCCTGTTTCACCTTTGTCCTGGTTACCTCAGTGTTGGCACAGTCAGCAGCAGGCAGTGAAACAAAAGGCCTGAAGTGACAGCAGCAGCCTGGGACTCAACACTCTACTGGGTTAAATCACAGTGCTGCAAACACTCAGCCAGGCAGCAGCTCATCTCCTCTGTCTTCTCTGTATTTCTTCAAAGCTGCAGCTGCTGAGTGCCACCTCACAGCCTCTGGAGGGGAGTGGAGGGTTTATTCTTCCCATTTATGTGGAAGCACAGTTACATTCTCCTCTGTTGAAGAATGTAGCATTCAAGCTACAAAATCAAAGATCAAGATATAATCTGTGCGACTGCTGTTCCTATGACTGAAAGCTTGCATTAATACACTGCACAAGCATAGCAGAAATCTTGTATGCTCCTTAAATACAGCAGTAAGCCTGTTACTGAGAATATAAAAAATAATAATATCAGCATTTTTTCTTCTCCAAGTCAGTGTTTCAAGTTGCTAGAAAGTGCAAAATCTACTGGAACCTCACAAAACTCCAGAAACAACAATACTGCCGAGCCCCAGTTCCAGGTCCGTGCTCCCTTGCCTTTACACCATTCCAAATCACTGGATTCAAAACATACCACTTTCTTCCCTTCTACTACTTCCAAGTCTGAATAAACAATCAAACATGCAAGCCAAAACAGAACACAGCGCAAAAACTACGGGTTTCAAGTCATGCTTCTTGTTAAAGCTGGACTCTGGAGTAGTTTTGAAAGGAAAGCTCCAGTAAGTTACGGAAATGCTCTCCTATGTCCTGGCACCACCACAGGAGACTCACGTGTAATCACTACAGAACAAGTCTTTAACCAGCATGACTTATTATCATTTTACACGTGCCACACACACTCACCAGTCTTTCTGGGAAACATTTTTGTTGTAAATATGGCCTGAATGGTCCTTGTAAGGAGGGCAGATGCACTTGCACCGGACATCTTCAGAATTCTAAAATTAAGTAAACAACATGCTCAGAACAAATTATCATCAGTAATTATATTAGTTATATTATCAGGGATACAGAAAGCATTCTACACATGACACTTGAAATATTTCACACAAACTACTGGCAAGTATCTTCGAACAGTCTTACTCAGGACTTCCTACAAGTTTAAGAACAACCCTTCAGAATTACTAAGCGAGCAGAGCAATTTGTCAAGTAACTCCATTATTCAAGATAGAAATACATTCTTGAGGGGAAAAAATGGAGTGTAGGCTCATTCCTCTTTTTAAGAAAGAACACACATGCAGAAATTGCTGATGTTGATTACTCAGCTATTCACCTTATGAGAACAGCTGCTTAACAGACACAGTGATGGGCTTAAAATGAATGAAAGAACAGACAAAGGATAACCGTAGCTGATCTAAAGTCCAAGCAATTTCTAGTGGCATTACAAAAGAATGTGTGAATAAGGAGCAAGTATTGGTAATGAATTTCTACACTGAACAGCCAAGTTGGAATAACACTAAGTGGGCATAGGTCAGCTGGAAACCCTTGACTGCACTGTCACAGAATCACAGCAATGTTTGGGTTGGAAGGGACCTTAAAGATCATCCAGTTCCAATCCCCCTGCCATGGGCAAGGACACCTTCCACCAGGTTGCTCAAAGCCCCATCCAGCCTGGCTTTGAACACTGTCAGGGTCGGGGCATCCACAGCTTCTCTGGGAAACCTATGCCAGTGCCTCACCACCCTCACAGAGAACTTCTTCCTAACATCTGATCTAAACCTACTCTCTTTCAGTTTAAAACCACTCCCCCTTGTCCGGATACTACACGCCCATGTAATCAGTTCTTCTCCACCTCTCTTACAGCTCCTTTCAGGTACCGGAAGGCTGCAATTAGGTCACCCCGGAGCCTCTTCTCCAGACTAAACAATCCCAATTCTCTCAGCCTTTCCTCACAGGACGGGTGCTCCACCCCTGTCATCATCTGTCATGGCCTCCTCTGGATTCGCTCCAACAGGTCCCTGTCCTTCCTGTGCTGGGACCCCAGAGCTGGCTGCAGCACTGCAGGTGGGGTCTCACGAGAGCTGAGTAAATATACACCATAAACTACACACTACGTACCAAACCACTTCTGGTGTCGCCACTGAGAACTCAAACAGCTGATTACCATTTAAAAGGAGAAAATTCCGACACGCAGGTACTCTGACTGTAGGACACGGTGTTCTCTGCCCGTCACTGAGAACCGCGGTAACAGTTCCAAATATTAACCCAGAAGGCCCAAGAGCAGAGCGCCTGCACTCAGCGCGGCTGAAGCGGCCGGAGCCGGGTGAGGCCGGGCAGCGAGCGCGGAGTCCCGCAGCTCAGCCCGACCCAGCCTCGGAACAGCAGCTCCGTGTCCACTTGCCGTTTTGTGTGACGGCGTCCCCGGGCACCACGACAAAGCGACATCAACAGCTACGAGCTTCAGGCGAGCGCAGGAACCGCGGCTGGCGCCGAGGCCGCGCCGCCGGGCCCCGCTCCGCCGCCGAGCCCCGCTCCTCCGCCGAGCAGGGCCGGGCAGTGCCCTCCCGAAAGCGCCGGCTCCGACCTTCCCCTACAGCCGGCCGGGGCGGCAGTGGGGC
>VYZT01000678.1:130369-165290 GCA_013400735.1 Pomatostomus ruficeps | reverse complement strand
CATCACTTCCGCCTGCCGCCGCCTCACGTAGGGCGCCGTCCGCCGCGCTGCCGGCCCCGCGGGAACGGCGGCGCCGCGGGATGGTTCCGGGGCGCGGCCCGGCCGGCACAAAAGTATTCCTGGAATCATGGAATTGTCAGGATTGGAAGAGACCTCCAAGATCATCCAGTCCAACCACCAAATCAGCGCTGTAACCACTAAACCGTATCACCCAGCTCCAGATCCAGAAGCCACTTGAACACCTCCAGGGACGGTGATTCCACCACCTCACTGGGCAACCTATTCCACTGCCTCACCACGCTGACAGTGAAAATTTTTTTCTCATATCTAATCTGAATGTCCCCTGTCTCAGTTTAAGGCCCTTTCCTCGGGTCCTCTCACTGCAGGCACGGCAGAAGAGAGCAGCCCCCGCCTCACTGCGCCCTCATTTCAGGCAGTGTAGGGAGCGATGAGCCCCCTGAGCCTCCTCCTCTCCGGGCCAAACAAACCCAGCTCCTTCAGCCACTCCTCATCAGACATATTTTCTAAGCCTCTCAGGAGCCTTGTTACCCTTTTCTGGACACGCTTTAGTATCAACATGTCCTTTTTTAAAGAGAGGTTAGGGCCTGTAGTTCCCCCAATCTTGGCCCTATTTCAATGGGTTAGAAGTGATGATTAGTACCACTCTGAATGAGATACGTGAGCAGCATATAATCCAGCTTTTACACACCTGCACATGCTGTTATATAAATCTTCATGCATTTTATAGACAGCTGTTCCTCTGAGAAGACGTCACTAAAATCCAGCAATGTTCCCCATTTGTCATGTAGTTGTTAATTATTCCCACCCAAGAGCTGTGCTCACCTTCTTGCAGAGGGCAGCCAGCCTTGGTGGGAAGCAGCGTTTCCAGCTGTGGTCCCTAAGACCTGGCAGATCAAGCAGCCTAAGAGTCTTCCCTGTTTATGTAGGAACCCCAAACCCATATGATGCTGCCAGGACTAGATCCAGTCTGTCCCTGGTACAGCAGCCAGTGCTGAAGAAGGGTTTGAGCCCAGCTTGGGAAACAGCTCGGGCTCATGTCAGCTCCTCTGACACCTTCAGAGAGAACAGCAGGCTGTGTGACTCAGCCCATTTATCCCTTCTCCTCCTTTTCATACCTTCTGTCTTTCTTCTGGCCATTCCTGTACCGGAAGGGAGCCTACAGGAAAAGTAGAGAGGGACTGTTTACAAGAGCAGGTAGTGACAGGACAAAGGGAATGGCTTCAGACTAAGAGCAGGTTTAGATTAGATATTAGGAAGAAATTCTCTGCTGTCAAGGTGCAGAGAGACTGGAACAGGTTGACCAGAGAAGCTGTGGGTGCCCCATCCTTAATAGTGTTCAAGGCCAGGTTGGATGGAGCTCTGAGCAGCCTGGTCTTGTGGAAGGTGTCCCTGCCCGTGACAGAGGGATTGGAACATGGAGGATCTTTAAGGTCCCTTCCAACCAAAACCATTCTACAATTCCATGACTTTCTGTCTAAACTGCTCAGTAGCAAAACTGTACTTGGCCAAAAGCTGCTCTGTTTCCCCTCTCCCTCCCCAGCCCCCACTTGGTGGCTGTAATTTCATAATCCTTTAGATTCAGTAGACTTTTCAACTGTGCTATCCACTCCTTCCTAATACAATAGGTTGTGTAATATTAGCAGTGCTTCAGACATCTCGGGAAAGGAGCTTGAGTTACTATGGAGACACAAAACACCTTTATTTAAAATTCAGGGAAAATTACCAGCAGACTATAATGAGCGTACATCAGGTTTCAGCCTTAGCCAAACAATTTGTCTATTTAATGACTGTATCTGCAACAAAAGTGTTTTGAAGCGTGAAGGTGGCTCTGTGTCTTCCCCACCACCCACAGTCAGAGTCTACGATGGGCAGATTGACTGCTGAGTTGAAAAACATGCTGAATCTTTAGAAAAACACGGATCACATTCTGAGCTGAAGTAAACAATACGCAGTTTCAGAGGCATCGCTGTTTTTGGGAGAGTTTGGTGTAGGAAAAGAGAGCCTGATAAACTAATTTTTTAACCCAGTCAGAGAGGTCTGATACACAGGTAATAAATGCGCTTTTATTTAGGTGTCTGGAACAGCCTTTGGGACCTTCAAGCACAGTCTTGGAGCTCCCTCAAATCCACGGACACCATAATAATAAACAGCAACTTGTGAACCACAGGCTCTTGGTGCTGCAGGAGGTAAAGGTTACTTCTTCTAGAAGATGAGTCCATTCCTCCCCTAGAAAACAATAACAAGTGATTAAGTGAGCAAAGCTCCAGGGTGAATTATTAAGAAAAGAGCACTGGGAGTTTCTATCTTAATGTTAAGATTTTTTTCAATTTTGTTTCAATTCATTTTTTTAAATGTATTTGTCAGCACACCAGTATCAGAAGTAATACTGTTAAACTACAGTTTTTAAAAAAGGGTAAAGACAGCTAAAAATGTATATAAAAGTTGATTTTAAGGAAATTATTAAATGGTTGCCATGACCATAATTGCTTTTCAGCTTGCTAATCTTCCAGAAGGGCTGAAGATGTGTTTCATCTTCAAGAGAGCTCTCACTAGATTATTGGAGTCTGAGCTGTAGTGGCAGGCAGGCTGCTCCCTGCACTGCTGACTCTGTCCTTATTGGACCAATCCTCTTCAAATTAATGGAGCTGAGATCTCTCATCTAGTTTGCTTTTTAAAAATAACACACACCATGCTTTAATAACAAGATTTGTCTGAGAGTTGTAGCTTTGCACTGGCCTCTCTAAGCTAAACCTTGCACTTTGCTGTCAGTGTGCCGTGCTGAATTAGGATTTTTACAGTCTGTAGTTGCTCTCGTGTTTGTCTCCATCATCAATACTCACACACAGAGCTGCTGGCAGCACCTTTGATCATTCAAAGGCTCTGCCTCTGAGGCCCTGAGGAGGGGGAAGCCCTGGTCCCATCCTGGCCGCAGAGGGGTAAGCCGTGGGGTGCATGTCCCTGGGCCACTGGGGCACAGCCTGAGCCGGGCTTTTGGGAACAAGAATCAAGGCTGTGCAACAAAGACACAGCGCAGGCTGTGCATCTCTAGGCATTGGGCAGGGCAGCTGCTCCAGGGGCACATCCTTCCTGCTCAGTCATCTTATAAAAATAGCTTATAAAGAGCTTGATATTTCCAGGCACTATATGTGCACAGTGAGCTCCTGCATTTCCTTTCCTGTTGCAGGAGCCTTCCCAAAGCCACATGGTCTCTGTAGCCAACAGTGCACTAAGCTGTGCCTCTGCCCCTCCTTGCTGTGCTGCACTGATTCACGTGTGAATATGAGTATTTTGAAAGCTTTTCTCTGCAAAGGACCTCTATGCTCTGTGGTAATTACACTGGACTCTGCTGTGCTGAGTCCCGTGTAATTGGTGTAGGGCTGCTTCACACGCTGCAGCTGAACAGGCCTTCACTGTCACGAGGTGGATGTTCCTCAGGGCAGGTAGGGGGAGATGCTATTTACCATAATTTAAATCGTCCATATTATGATAATTTTTTACTAATGCAAATTACCATCCTTTTATGTCAGTTCAGCCTATTCACATTCAGAACTTGCCTGGCTTCCCTTTGTTTTCCCAGCTGAGAAAACCTTTTCATTATCAACTATGATATAAAAGAAAAATCGGAGGGGATTATGTAAATAAGTGATTGAATCAGCATTTCTGCACTTATTGCCAACATGAAAGTGGTGTGACATTTGCACAGAAGAAAAACAAAGTAAATGCAGGTTCTTTTTTTGTCTATTCCCTACATTCAGTTAAAAAATTAAAATGATGGCAGCACTTGTCACGGCAGCCTTTACTTAACAAAGAAACATGGGAAGAGATTAATTACAATTTCAGTTGCTCTAGGCTAATGAGAAGGTCACCTTTCAGCAAACTGGTCATCAGTGTCCCTCTGAATATGTCCTGTCACTGGTATTGCATCCCTTAAAATAAGCAACACAGTTTTATCTCATGAGTTTCTGTTTGGGGCCAAACACCCAGTGGCTCAGTTCAGGTGTAGCTGCTGTTTGGCCTCGTGGTCTTTGGTCTCTGGAGAACACATAGAGAAATCAATGCCAGCGGGGCGGATGCGGTGCAAGGTTTACAATAAAAGCAAGCTCTCCACATCCAGTTCATCTCAGAGACCCATTACATTACAGTAATGCAATGTAATGGCTCGTGGCTTCCTTCCATAACCGAGGCATTATTTTGCAATCTACTGTCGGGAGTTACGTAAAGCCTTTCACAGCAGAAATGCATGCACATGGAAAGGGCAAGCTGGGCAAACTGTTTACCTCTGTATTTCTATATTTGTATTGATATTTATGATATGAAGCAAATGGAGGGAAGTGCTGAAAGAGCTGTGCATTTATTTTATCTTTCTGTCTCAGTGAATCTGCTCCTGACTTTTCTGCAGGCTGTTAGAGTTCAAGGTCCCTCTCTGCTAATGCAAGGTCAGTCGGGGCTCACACATGGCAGCAGCTGAGCCCCCACACCACATATGCGGGGAGCACACTGTATTCCACGTGTGATTTCATTCAGTGGCATATGTCATGCTCCTGTGAGTGCAATTCCTGGTGCATGTCCCATCCTTCAGCAAAGGACACATGCTGCAAATAAAGGAACAGCAGCTTGTGCTGGAGACAGGGGCTTCAGCTCTTTAACCATGACCTGTAAGTCCACAACGCTGACTTCATCCCTTGCAGCATGAAGAACAGCTTCTGCATTTGTTTGTTTAATCCAAAACTTATAAATAGCCTCTGCCAGCCCAGACCCAGCAAGACCTCAGATGCCCTGCATATATTGCTCATGGGAGAGACAAGGTCAGTGCTGCTCCACACACTTCGTCTGCTGCTCCTTGTTCTAACCCAGAGAGCTTTTGCTAGAGGCAGAGAGGCGAACATGCCCAAAAAGGAACCACAATTTCTTCCTCATACAGAGTAATCCACTGGGATTACTCTAATAAATCCATGCTTCCTGTTTTGTATTCCAAGGGATCAGCACAAGAAGCAAAGTGGCTATGAATCCGGAATGTGCTCTGCCCAGTGCCAGCCATTTCATTCCAATCTTTGCTGCAGCCTGCATGGAAGCACCATAGCCAGGGAGAGATAGGTTAAAGGCAGGGTAAAATTATACTTATGATACAACTCCAAGCATTTTTGTGGCAATGTTTACCATTATTTTCCTCAAACTTGTTGCTAAGCAGAGGGGCTTTCAATAACCTCAACAAGAAAACTGGGAACCCCTCCATGCCTTGGCTCCATTTTCTTCCCTTGCCTGCTATTTTGGTCACTTTTCCAAAGCATGTGTCAAGCAAGCCCTGGATGGCTGCGGGCCCCTCATTCACACTTGGGAGTGGATAGGAAATGAGGAGTGTTCACTCAGCACCTTGCTGGCCTGGGTCAGCGGCAGCAATGCAGTCACTCTGCAGATGCCTGCCTTAATTAGGAGATCTTTACTTTGCCAACAGACCTGGGCAAGGCAAAATGAAAGCTTGGAAGCAATGAATTGCATTTTGCTCTGTTAGCCTTTTTCCTGTTAGCATTTTCAACCTTTGTCAGACCTTGTCTTACCTATTGCGTTTAATTCTACTTCCACTGGTCTCTGTGCTGCAACATTAACAATATACTTTTTCTTTTAGATACATATCCCTGATGATTGAAAGAGAGGGAATCTCTGTATTCTTCTTTAGCCAGGAAACCATTCACTGCCATTGCTTGTCCCTAGCAACCACAGTGTCACACAAAGTATTTCTTGTAAGGAAAATTCCAGCAATTCCATATACATAGACCTGCACAGAGAAGGTGAGCTGCATTCAAAGGCAGCATTGTGCAAGGTGACTTAGATACTTCAGATGACCACAAACATTGACACTACGACAATATTTTTTATCCTGAGCTTGCACACCATGGTGATGTACTTGCTGACCAGATTCACAGGCAGCTGAAATGTGCACAAACACGGCTTAAAGTCTTCCACTCAAATCAGGAGTGACACCACTTTCACACAAAGGGAGATTCTGGCCTTTGCATTTCATTCAGATTCAATCTCTGCTAGAGACAACCAGAGAGCTGGCTCTCCCGGTGCTGCGAGCAGCATCAGTTTTGTGCCACGGCACTGCCAGCATTTGTGCGGAGGATGTGGAGTGGCGAATGCCCTACTTGCTCTGTTCCCATGACAACACCCTGCAAAGCAGCTCCTGCGAGCTTCCCCTGACTGCCTCATTGCACCCGACAGTGTGCCCAGGCTCCGACTTTCAACCCAGACAATGCCTCTTCCTTTAATTATCAAAAAGCCCTTTCCAAGGAAGAAAGATCTGTTTGAAATAGCAGTGTTTTGTTCGTCAGAGCAGAGGTATTAAACTCTCCACCACCCAGACATGGGAAGAATGGCTGGGTTTGGTTTGCCATTCATGCTGCACACGCTGGTCCTTGGTAATGTAATCAGGAATGACTTTTGAGTTGGCTTCAGGGACTATATTCTTTTCTTCATTGGTGCTGCTTCTCCTTGTATGCTGAAGTGAATTAATATCTAATAGCATGTCAAGTAACTCCTGATTTCATCTCGTAGATGGAAAGTAGTTGCTTGGGCTACTATTCTGGAGAAAACAATCTGCTTTTCTTGGGGGTAAGCCTTGCCCTGCCAATCCTCCAGGAGCTGTGTGCCTCCTGGCACTCCATGAGCAAAGCCTTGGGCCCAATACAGAACAGTCAAGCCAGCAGCTCTTCAGGCAAAAGTTTTAGGAGCAGATGAGAAATATGGAGCATTAAGATGAATTCAGGGCATTGAAGCTGGGTGACAGCAGAGGAAAGTGGGATAAGTTTTCCTGCCTGCCAGTCCAGTGTAACACTATAGTGAGGTAGGGGATGATATTTTTTTTTAAGTTAAAAAAATATGTTAAAACTTTTTTCCTGTCCATAGGAACAGGAACTTTTTATATGTAGAGTGAGAGCTCAGTCTGTGGCTTTGGCTGTACCACTCCCAGTTGCTCAGTATTTGCCTCAATGGGTGCATGTTGTCATCTGGCTAGGAAGGAATCAAAATTAGGCTTGATAATAACCAAAAAATGGCTGGGATCCTTGCTGGGATTCACCAAAGGACTGGAGCCCACCAAAGGACTCCTCCCGGCCTACCCAAGTGAGAGAAGCTTGCAGCTGAATGCTGACAAGGTTCTCGCCCTTCTGGCACGTGAACAGCTCTGGGGTTGGGAAGGTCTCTATCCTGCCATGGCCATGCCCTTACCCAGGACAGGTTTGTGAGGTGTGAGTGACAGGGGCTCCCTGCACTGCACCTGAGGATGGTAACAGGCCCATAGGTGACAGCACATAACCCATCCCGGGCACTTGCCACACCAGCAGTGACTGAACTCTCAGTGCCTTGGCTCAAGAGTTTTGCAGCACAGCAAAGCCTCAGAATAAAATCCACTGCAAAAGCCAGTTGCCCTGGTAGACAGAAAGCTTTCTGTGGGTTATTGAGTTCAGGATATCCAGTGGAAGGCTGTTCATCCTGCTGCCAGGTGACCACAACATGTGTTTTGTTTGTTCCATTGTCAGTGTTGTCCATCCCAAGCATTTCTGTGACCCCAGCATCAGCCTGCACAGCACCTTCCACTTAACTCAATTACTGGCTCATTTGCTATTCCATTTTATTTGATCTGAGCCTTAAGGACCAAATCACGTGTACTGCAAATTACACAATGCCCATCCTTAACTTGGACAGCTTCAAGCAGGTGCTGAGGAACAATTAGATCACTGTCTGTAGAAGCTGCTATTTAACTAAGAAAGAAAAGACAACTCTAAATAAGACAGATGCAGAGAGAGCTCAAAGCTTTCTCACACTGATAATGAAAATTAATCAAACATCATTAGCAGTCTCCAGAGAGTTCAGTACATCATGTGCTTCTGAGATGTGCTTCTGGTTGTTCTCTGCCTGACAAGAGCACCCACTTCTCTCAGCTCAAGGGCAGAAAAGAGATTTGCTGCATCAATTAAAAGATTAAAATTTGGGGCCTTATTCAGAGGGAGTCGGGTGGCTTTCTTTGAAAGCCATTTGGGCCAGCCTCTGGCTTAGTGGTGGTGAGCAGCCAGGATCTCTGGCGAAGTGAATAAATGCATGCAGGTGATTCTACTAAATACACAGCCTTGCTTTTCTTCCCACAGAGTGGGACTTACCTGGAGACAGTCCATTCTGAGCAGTGGTCCCGGGGAGGCTGCTTCTACACCTAACTGCAGCTGTGATGGGTAGACAGCATATTCCATGCAAAGGAGTTGCCAGGAGAGTTGGTTACCAATAGCAGTCTCCTAAGGGTTATTTCAGCATACAGTTAATTCTACTAAAACCTCATGTCCTTCCTTTTGCCATCCTGCCTCTCTTCTTCACTATCCACGTTGCCCTAATTTTAACTCATCAGCTTCAAATGGACACTGAGTCCATTTCATTTGTATCACATTTAACATACTGGACCCCTGGTTAGAGCTTCTGGGCTTTTCAACAACTGAGTGTTTTGTTTGGAGTTTGTGTTTGTGTCCTTTGGATCTGTTTGTTCACCCACCACCATCACTTATGTTTATAGTTTGGCATAGTGGGAATTGTGGGGAAAGCGAATAACTGACCTTGCTGGTCAAAGATGTGTCAATTCAGGCTTAAACATCAAGAAAAAATAATCTAAAAGAGTGAAAGAAACTCAAGGTTTGTGTTTGCATGTGAGCACATAGTGATGCAGACCTGCAGCCCTCCCACAAACCAGTCTTAAGGCCACCGCATGTTATCCCTTCGTGCTGTCATGCAGAGTCCTGAGAGCTTCTCTCCTGAAGCTGGGCCTTGGAGATCGACCCTTGGGATTGTCCCACTGAACTCCCTGAAAATGTGGCAGTTCGCAGTGCCAAGGATGGGGTTTGCCTTTGGTGTGCCTGGCCTCTGCTGCATGAGTTACCTGTGGCCCCCAGGAACCAACAAGAGATATTTTTCTCCTAAAGCAATAAGAGGTGCATCTGGATCACCTTAACTTGATTTGGGATGGCAGAGAGCGGAAGTGCAGGGAGAGCAACTTATGTGGGTTCATTGTCATCAGTGTCTTCTAATACAATTTTTGAATGAGAGCATCCTATTAACTCCCTGTGCTCAGACTACAGTGATGCACTGTGCTAGAGCTTTCTCCAAGTAGCTTTTTTCAGCTGCCACTGTGCTCAGATGCTCTCTGGATAGGTACCGGTGAACCCAGTAGGCACTTCCTAGCTGTTCGAACATTTACCAGGACCATAAGAGAGATGTCCCCACTGGGACAAGTCTCAGCCCTCATAGCTAAACCTGAGATCTTCACCCTACTCACTGCTTCATTGGAAGTCATGGAACAGGACACTGGAAGGTGGCTCGTGACCTTAATATCACAGCATTGGAAGCAGCAGGAGGAAGGAGATGGCAGGCAGTTTTCTTGAAACCAAATGAGGTCTCAGTTGGAGCAAATTTAACCAGGAGAACGCTAAGCTGTAAATGCCAAGTTAATTAGTCCTCATGCATAATTTGTTTTTAAAAATACATTGTCGTCTCCTGAAGGAACAAGAGCCCATTTCCCCTTCTGTTAGCCTTAAAAGTCAATCTGAAAAATGCCACTGAAGTCTAAACCAAGAAGCATCACGATGCTTTCAGTAGAGAAGCTGTCTGTGAGTAGGAGCTGAAAATCCACAGATTTCCTCTCTAAGCCTGCCAAACCAGAAGGCTGAACAGCCTTCCCAGGGCACCACTCACAGCAGACCCACTTCCCTGGATTCTCATATGACTGCACTGTTGAGGCCCAGTTTCTTTGTTACACCAGCTCCAAGCCACATTTTGCCCAATTATGGGTTTTCTCCTTCCCCACCAGCAACCAAAAAGGCTAGTGGCAAAGTCCTCATCAATTTCCATGTGTCCTGATCTCTATTGGCCTGGATAAAATCAGGTCACTGGACTGCAATGCACTCATCCTGGGCTTTGTCTTCCACCCAGGGATTTTGAAATGTTTTTTTGATTTGTGATTTAGGAAAGACCAATGATTAACTCCCAAATACATTTTTATTTTCAAATTAATAGCCAGCACTGTCTGGCATTGCACAGTTTCTCTTTGCCCCTGTTCTGCATGACTCAGTATGTTTTGCATCTGTCAAGTGCCTGATCACTCGCCTGATCGCTCCATGTGATCTTGTTTGTGGAGGAACAGAGGACTGAGGTTTACAGCAACACTCTAAAATATATTTGTTTTCTCACTGAGGTCACAGATCTCAAGATTGCTCCTTCCCTTACCTGGTGATTTTCAATACTGCCTTTGCCAGCATTGCCATTGAGATGCTTCCTGCTTTCCAGCTGGCAACACCTGGAAAATACAACCACCAACTGTGCAGCCCTGGGTTGCAGGTAACAGTACTTGGCTGTTCCTACCTCCTCCTTACAGCAGAGAGAGGTTTTAGGTGGCTGAGTCCTGGTCTCCCTCCCCAGTCTTCCCGTCAGTCCTCTCTCGGTGCTTCATCCTCTGGTAGGAGCATCTGCTGCCTTTCTTCTGGCACCAAGGCAGGGCACCAGCCTTCTGCAGCCCCCGTGTCACCTGTGGGGCTGCTGCCAGCAGGAGCACAGGGACAGTGCAGCCCATTGCCCCCCAGCACAGTCCCTGCAGCTCCAGCCTGAAGCCAAGCACAACCAGCTGGACACCACAGCACAGGATCCGTGCAGACTGTGCCAGCCCCACGAGCAATGAAACCCCAGAGGCACCTCAAAGTGTGAGGCAGTGGTTTCGTCACCTGCAGCAGCTCCACTGAAGGGAGGAGGATGTTTCTCCTGGTCTCTGAGAAAGAGAGGTGAGAGGATGTGAGCAGCAAATCAGTGCTGGCCCTGGGGGGAACAGGTGGAGACACAAGGGGCTGAAAAGGCATTAAGAGTTCCCCACCTTCTGCAGATCCCCCAGCTGTTTGTGGATACTGAGCGGGTTTAGGTTTAATGCACACGTAACTTTGCACCACTTCCCCTTGTGCGAGCCGAGGAGTTTTTCTGCAGAATCCAACTGCGGCTCCCTGCGGGGGCAGCCACGAGCCCCAGGCATAGATGCCACCGCATTCAAACAGCAGGGAGAAAGTCCCTGCAGCTTCCCCCCCAGCTAGTTCTCCTGCTGCTGTACCTTCCTGTTATTCCTAAACTCCCAGTATTTTTAGGTTGTCGACTGTCTTCATACCCACTTTGGGAGTGATGAAATCTCATCTTGGGGAAGTGGTTGCAGCACCACTCCAGTAACAAAACCATTAAATCAATTGCCCTTGCAGCAAAGCCATCTCTGGTAAAATGTCACTGATACCTGCAGTGTCGTCTCCAGAGCCTGCAGCATTTCGTCACCCATGTGGCTGTTAACAGAGGAGGAGGAGGAGACCAGCACATGGCTGAGCTACTGCCAGCAGTGCAGAGCCCATGAAAAAGAGAAAAAAAGAGGAATCTCAGCACAGGAAAAGGAGCAGACTTTCAGCTAACGGAAACTTGATACCTCACCTCCATCTATTAAGCAGCAGGTGATAAAGCAACACAGACCTCAACTGATGTTTTTCCTGTAAAATAAACCCAGCAATATACAGCCTCAAGACACATGCTTATATAGAAAAAAGTCATCAAGTTATTTGCTTCTGAGACATAAGAATTAGATTTGTTCTCACAACATGTTGAGCATCACTTCATCATCAGTAATCGAGAAGCCCATGAAAAGGACCTCCCTGGAGAGCTATTAGATAACAGATTACCCTGGAGATAACTGTGAAGAGACGCCCCAGCAGGTTTTATCTAATCAACTGTTGCACTGGTAGAGGTGATGAAAAAATGTTGGTGGTTCTCAGCAGGACCCAAAATGCACATGAATGGCTGCTGCAGGGCTGCTTCTGGCAATGGCCTCTGACTTCCCACTCGGATCAACAGTAAGTGCTGCTGCAGAGTGGCCAGCCCAGGAGGAGTTCAGTAGCTAATGTGGAGGAAGGTTGTGGGGGTGTGGGGAGAGCCCCACTCTGCAGCCCCAGGGTGCTCCTCCTCTGCTGCTGGCTGCCCACATGCCCTCGGGGGCATCACTTGCAATGAAGTACAGACATGAATTGGGAGCCTCTCTCCACCAGATCTCCAGGTCTCTAGAGTTTTCAGCAAGTGTTGATGCCTTACCCACATGGGCCATCTTCACTGCAAGAGCCCAAGCATCAAGATCCTGCATGTTCCACCAGCTTTTGGAGCCCTGCAATGGGCTCACCAAGGTTCTATTTAATGTCCTCTTCTTTGTGTGCTTTGTCTCGGCTTTAGGCATGACCAAAATGAAGACAAGACATGGTCTTGGAGGGAGCAAAGGTGTTTTGTCCCACCACGCTCTGCTGACCACATGAGCACAAAGGACAGTTCTGTGCCCAAGGGGCAGCTGGGTCACTTTCCCTGAGGCTGCTTGGGAAGGGGCTTGCTTACCCTCACCTGTGAGATGTTTGTGTGCAGCATGACAGCATTAACCAGCTGAATGAAACATTCAACAAAACCCTCTACCACCCCAGAGGCTTCTCGTAACATCCTCTCACAGCTGTCTCTTTGTCTCCTGAGTCTCCTCATCCCACATGGCTGCAGGTATTTCCCCTTTCTTTGCCCCAGCCACCTGCCATGAGGCAGCAGGTCCCTCTGTTACAAGGCCTTCCTGCAAACCCGTGTCAGGGAGAGGTTGCCAGAGGGGCACAGGCTGTGCCTGTACTGGAGAGGAGCAGGAGCAAGCAGCGAGGGCTTGCAGCCCTCAGCTGCTGTACCATTTACCCCAGTGACCATGCAAGTGCTTGATGCAGAGATCTGATATTACTTCCCATATCCTAAAATCCCTCTGGACTGAGGTGAACACCTGTCTCCTATAGCAGCTGACTTCTTACAGAGATCCTGTTCACAGGAGCCACCTCTGAAGGGCCACCAGCTCCGGGGCTAGCCTCACTCTGTGCAGAAGGGATGGAATTTTGCCCATTGATTTTTCATTTGCATGTGCTGGGACTCTGCTCTCTAGCTTCAGGAATAGTCTGAGTAAATCTAGAAACCTGCAGCAGCTCCAGGAAGCATGAGATATTTTTGCCTGTACATTGATCCTTCTCATTTTTTCTCCATTTTATCGCAGGAGCCTGGTTTCTTTCCAAGCTCAGAGAATGTGTCAGCCAAGCGTTGGGGAGAGCCAATTTTACTGGGCTTGGAGTATTGCTGCTCCACCAAAGGTTGTTGCTGTGGGACTTGGAGTGGGAGAAAGGATAATTTCTCGTCAGTAAGACAGAGCTCAACTACTCCTGAAGCAGCCTAAAGCCCCTCCAGGCAGAGACAGGAAGTCCCTAAATCCAGATTTGAAGTTTTGGGGAAGACTCTGCTCTCTGTCTGTGGTCATACTCCTCACCTCTCTTGTGTTATGGCCACTTTCTTTTCCCAGCTTTCCAGAGTTTACAAAGGACTTTCAAACCCATCTCCATTGGCATTGCCCCAGCAAGCTAGCCAAACACAGCATGAACACTAAAACAGCTTTCCAAAGAGTAAACCCGGAAACAGCAGGATCCCATTCCTCCCTTGAGAGGGAGGCACTTGGCAACAGAAGGTTGGGATTTCGAGTGCTCACCTTTACTCCAAGTGCTGTGTGCCGTTTAGCCTGCCCTGGTTAATTCATCCCCACTGCTGCTCTCCCCCAGTCCCATGACAATTCCCCACAGCATTTCCAAAAGCACTGTGGAGCCCCATCACACTAAAGAGTGAAACAAACTCCTTTCCTTAACAGAGACATGCACGGAAAACAAAAAACCTCAGCATATCCAGCAGACAAGCAAATAAACAGCAATAACAGTGTAACTTTATTTAGATTTAATTTTACATTTAGCACAGTAATATGCACAGAAAGAAAAAAGTACCAAAATACCAAACTCATAGCATATAAAATAATCAAATATATTTCATATTTAGTGAAATATTTCTACAACACCTCGGTGGGACTACCCTGGGCAGCCCAACCCTGTAAATATATATATATATATTTATAGCTGTGTTATATAAAATACTGTATGTAGAGAAAGCACTGAAGCTTATCACCAAAATAGAAAATAGCTCAAAATACGGATAGTTCAGATTTGTTGGATATACCCAATATCGAAAAGAGGTTCAAACCCACTGCAGGAGATAAAGCTCCAGCTGAGATGCCCTGGCAGGCGTGGGATGGCAGGGGTGGGCACACACTGGATCAGCTGGCAGGAGCCTGGCTGCCGATGGCCGTGAGGTGACAACACTTTCTGATTCTCACCCAGAACCATCAAGAGGCTTCTGGAGTGGGAATGCTGTCAGATCTTGTGCCTGATGCCGGGGCCAAAACACTTTTGCTAAGTCAGAGCTACCGGAGCAGCTCCTGCTGCTGCAGCACATCTGGATCCCTTAAGGATCCAGCTGCAGCAGGACCGGCTGTCAGAGGATGCACAACATCACAGGGATATTATTCTGAATTTTAAAGATGCCTCCTCAGCAGATGACAGAGATTAATTCCCATTAGGTTTTGAAAACATAAAAAGCTGCATTTGTGTGAGGCCAGGCTCCCCCAGGCAGTACCGTATGACACAGGAAACAGCAACCCTGCTGCTCCAGGATGGTGACACCAAACAAAATGCTTGTCCTGGCAAAAACTCCCACCTCCCCTGAGGGTAATCAAGGGTTGTACTTAAGAACCCAGGCAATTAGTAGACAGATATAAAAAATATGGCATTTCTGGCAGCAGCACTGAAGTGCAGCCAGAGTCAATAACCTGCACCAGCTGTGGCCGGGGTGCTGCAGGTGTTCGGGCTGGGTGCTGGGTGGGAAGGGAGAGGCACAGGTCCTGGTGGCAGGGGGAACCAAGGGCACTGCATCTGCTGCTTTCCAGACAACACTCTTTTGTGCTTGTTTGTTGCTTTTTGGCCCAGTGCAATGACTGATTTACTTGACTACCCCCATGAGAAGGCAGCCAAGAGTTGCCCAGAAGATCCCTCCTCGGAGGGTTTTGAGCCCCAGCTCTGGTGCCAACCCCACACTGGGAGATCACTCTGGGACCCCTCCCAAACCCTGTTCCTGTGCTTCTGCCACACCACTGCAGAGAAGCCTGTAACCCATTAATAATTCTGCAATTGCTCTTTCTCGTCAAGCCAGCAGTTGCATCCCTAATTACATGGCAACGATACTATGCTAACAGGATGAGCTATAATTCCTAGGTGGTATTAACATTGTTATTTTACTCTAACTTCCTGGTAATGGCCATTTGAATGTGGCAATATCAATTAAGTGAATATAAATGCTTAGCCCCTGGAAAAATCATTAATAAAAATCTCATTCTGATAGCCTCTAATCACAACTAAGTACAATTACTCATACGAGGCCACTATAAAAAGTATTTTTCTCATCAGAAGAAATTCATAAGGTTATCCCAACTGTTTGTAATAAAGAGGACACTATATAGAAAAGTCCAGAAAATAAGCACACGTTTGTTTCTCAAAACCCATAGATAAACATGACAATATCTCTAAATTATTGGCTATGAACAGGATTTCATTTAGCTCTACTCAAGCTGTAGCCTAGTATAAATGTTTTCAAAGCAGCGCATTGCTGTTTCATCTGGAACAGCTGCACAGGATTTCTTTGATATCGAGCTCTTGTGTGGGGATGGTGTTTCAATTTCTCTTTATGCCTCCAAACTGCTGGAAGTGGAAGGAAAAGACATACAGTAAAGCAGACATTTTTCATGACCAAAAAAAAAAAAAAGCAGCATAATTTGGCCTTGAAAGGAGTACTAAGAAATAATTTATCACTGCGGTGGTGACAGAACCACGCTGCATCTCTCGCATCTCTATTTCAAAGGAGACAGGGAAATCAGCCTGTGGTCTTGCACGGTTCCCCCACAGTGGTGTACCTGGCACTGCCAGGGCTCACACGCTGCCAGCACCCATGGCCAGGGACTGTCCTGGACACATGGCAGGTGGGTGACCTGGACACAGAGCTGGTGGGTGACCTGGGCACACATGGCAGGTGGGTGACCTGGGCACACATAGCAGATGGGTGACATGGACACATGGCAGGTGGGTGACCTGGACACACGGCAGGTGGATGACCTGGGCACATGGAAGATGGGTGACATGGACACACGGCAGGTGGGTGACATGGACACATGGCAGGTGGATGACCTGGACACATGGAAGATGGGTGACATGGACACACGGCAGGTGGGTGACATGGACACATGGCAGGTGGATGACCTGGACACAGAGCAGGGGCACCTGCACTCTCGTGCTGCCTCCCCGCACTAGCCCGTACATCCCTCCTGCACTCCCCAAGGCCCATGGATACAATCAGCTGAGAAAGGTGCGCTCCTACCCCTCCTTCCCGGCTCCCAGCCAGGCCCCTCGAGCTCAGCAGTGCCCAGCACCGCAGGGTTGAGCTGCACGGGGCTGCAGGACACCCAAAATGCCTGTGGCTGGTTGTGACAGGCCGCTAAAGAAGATGCTGACCTACATCATCCACCAGACACTCTTTCTTAAGAAGTGAGCAAATGTTTTTTAGGTTGCTCATCGCTGAGCAACCACAAGCGCTGCCTGTGAAGGCACAGAAGTGCAAACTCCCCTGTCAGGCACTCGGTGCCTGCCAGTTTCATAAGTCAGAGGCAGGAATCTGTGATCCATCTCTTGTTCACAGCACTCAGCAAGAAAGAGCCCCGTGCAGTGCCTGGAAGGGGGGAGTTTGCCCTGCCTGCTTGCCTGCAGAGCCAGCCACCACAGCGACACATATTTAGGAGGTACAGCACATATTTATCTTTCTTTAGGGAGATAAGGCCAGAAAAATCTGGGACACCAGGAAGAGCTGGCAGGAAGGCTGCCAGGGTAATGCAGGGAGTAGTGGCAACACCAGTATCTCCAGACAGGATCTCTCTCTCAAACATTCATGTGGGTTTGTCAGTATTGCTTCATAAATATTTTCCAGACAAAGGTTTGTTTGTGAACATTGTCAAAGCAGGGCTCAAGGAGTCTTCTTAGTGACCTCCAAAAAGTACATTTCCTAAGGCATTCCCCTGTGCATGTCTTTCCAGACACCCGCTTTGATGTACAATGTTTACTAGAAAAAAAGCAGTAAAAGCTGACAAAGGCTGCCAAAATATCCAGGGACTCTGTTTCAAAATTTGATGAGCTGATGAAAACAATTTCTGCCGGGGCCATTGACCTCTCATTCCCCTCCAGCAAAGGGTCTGGTGGCTCCTGTGTGGCCCTGCCAGGGGCCACTGCCACCAGGCTGAGGGATGCACATGCAGATCACCTCCCCAGACTACTTACTGCTCTCCTTCCTCAGCACTGTCAATGCCCACGAACGGGATTTCTTCCCTGTCCGTCTGCCCCAGAACAAGGTGGTGCTTCTCCATGTTTATGACACACTGTAGAGAACAAACGCCTTTAGGTAGGAGGGAAAACTGCAAATTAGAGTGGTCCCAGCTCGCGCAGCATGGGTAAGCATCCTGCTGGAAAACCCCTACCTTCAGAGACTTCAGTGTCTGCAGCCCAAAGGAGAAGGGTTGCTCGTTGTCTTCTAAAAAAAACAGGACAATTCATATTTATACATTCAAAATGCTCTCCTCTGCTTTTTGTCAGTGACTCCATCCTTCCTTCACAGTTGCTCTGCTAAACAAAACCCTGTTTATAAAGGGACTGACTCCAGAGGAGAACAGGGGGGCACAGGATGGCAGGAGGGCAGGCAGATGCGCCTGCAGGGAGATGCAGTGGTTGCTCCATCAGCATGGCAAAGGCAAGCCTGCTGAATACATCCTCCCCTCCCTTCTGAGGGGCCCAACAAGAACTGACTATATTTTAATTTTAACATCTTCCTAAAGCTTTGTTTTTCCTGCTGGGGTGAGAGGAAGTAGACCCCAGCCCGCAGTGGAGAACCAGATGATTGTACACTCACCCACGACAAGGGCAGCACACTCCACAGGGACCGCTCCCACCGTGAGGGAGAGACACTCGATCCGGCCGATGGCTCTCACCTTGTTCGGCAACGAAACCATCTCATCTTCAACCGGGAGGGCTTTGAGATGCTCCTTTAACCTGTGCATTGAGAACACTCCTAACATCAAATGGCCATGGCTTGGCTGTTCCAGCAAGGAGCAAACGGTGTTTGGAGGGCACTTACACCTGGAGTGCTCTTAGTTTGCTCATTTACCACGCTGTTATTGGAAAACTGCTTCCCTGGCAGGTTCTCTGTGGATGCTCTGCGGTCAGCCAGCAGCCCACACCCACATCAGACCACAGCATGACCCACAGTGCAGCCCTGGGGCTGTCCCAAGCACAGCTCTGTACTGGATTTTGGGTTTTACCTGAGGAATCTTTTCCCTACATTTTCTCAAGACTTGGGGAATATAAAATTGCTTCTCGTGCAGTGTGGGTGTAAGGAAGGGTTTGTTCACTCCAACTTCCGTGAGTGGAGCTGACGCTGTGTCCCCATGGAATCATAGAAAGGTTGAGCTTGGAACAGACCTCTAAGACCATCAAGTCCAACTGTTAATCCAGCACTGCTGAGGTCACCACTAAACTGTGTCCCCAAATGCCACACCCACACATATTTCGAACACTTCTTAAGGATGGTGATGCCACCACTTCTCTAAGCAGCTTGTTCCAAAGCCTGATCACCCTTTTGGTGAAGAAATTTTTCCTAATATCCAAACTAAACCTCATGTGGCACAACCTGAGACCATTCCCTCTGGTCCTGTCACTCGTTACCTCACTCGAGCCTCCTTTCAGGTAATAGAGAGTAATAAGGTACTCCCTGAGTCCCCGTTCTTCCAGGCTAAACATGGCTCGCATCCAGGGCAGCCCAATCCATGTTTGTTAGTTTGTTAGGCACTGCTGCTGGGTTTGTTCAGAGGAAATAGGGACAGATCAATCACATTCAGACCAAAGAAAAGAAAAAAAGGATGTCAGAGATTCCTCAGGTACAGCTTCTATCTACACTCTTTGAACCAGTCTGACAATACTAATTAATTATTTAGCTTCAGTTTCTCTTTTAAACTGAACGAGAATCTAATGGACAGGCCGTTTGAGGTGCTGATCTCTCCCTCAGATAAAAGCCGTATCAATTTTCAGCTATTTGAGGTACCTTTCTGCTGAGCCGCATTGCCGCAGTGTGTGTGTGCGTCTGTCTGTCCTGGGGGGACAAGCTCCTTCAGAGGCCCCAGGACTGAGGTGGGCATTGCCCACACCATTTAGCATAGCTGCAAGGGCCGGGAGGGGTAGCAGAGAGAAGGAGCTGGATCCCCTCTGCTGCTTTCTTGGAGTCTGGCCTTAAAAATCAGTGAGATCATATCAATGAGAAGTTTATGAGTTCCCTGGCCACCTCCTGCACCTCCTACAGCGCCACAGGGGATTTCTCATACTGGCAGCCTTGGAGCCTACTCTGCTGCTTTCCTCAGAGCGAGGGGGAGAGAGTGACTGGCATCATGACAAGACACAAAAAGATTTTTGAGAAAGAAGGGAGGAATTGGGCCTGAGCATCAGACACACAAGTGCTGCTTTGAGGTACTGAATCCCCTGAGACCTGGGCAGCAGAAACAAGCTCTAACCTCTTTCTTCAGTGCTCTTTGAAGGACAGCGCTGCTGCAGCAGCAGAGCAGTGCTGCAAGAACTGCACCAGACACACGTAAGTAACACAGGGAGCAGAGGAATTGTCCCAGAGCATGAAATGCCTCCAAATGCCATGCTGCAGCCATCCCTAAGCTTGGCTGAGCTACTCCACAGATTGTGACAAAGCTGTAGTAAGCACAGCCACCTTCCAGTCCCTAAGCACTGCTGTGCAAAGAAGTAATTAATGTTAGGACAGGAACAGGCACCATTCATTCAGGGCCATGCAGTAGTGCTTGGGGAGCAGGTGTAATTCTTTTTCCATAATTACTGCAAGTCAGCTGCAAAAAGCATGGGAATAAAGTGCCAAAACCTCCCTGCTATCCTGTGAGGTGATGCCAGGTCCTGTTCCTCAGACACCAGAGAAAGTTTTGCTGCAAACAGCTGTCAGTTTCGTCTCTAACAATCCATAAATACATTTCCTTTTCCTTTAACCAGGAGAAATTTGTAACTGGGAGCAGCACCAGACACCCAATTCTGAGCAAGTGCATGCACACAGCTCATTTACACTGAGTGCTGGGCTGGCAGTGCTGCAGCCACTGGTGGGGGCATGTCCAGCAGCCTGGCCCCTGCCTTGCCACAGGAATCTGCAGAGCTGGGCTGGGCTGCAGCCCCACACCTGCCCCGGGGACACAGAAGGCTGGGAAAGGTTCAGCTGTTTCATGAGGCACTGAGTGACAAACAAGCAGACAGTGAAAAAATACAAATGTACCCAGCCTTCTGAAGGGATTCCCTCAGAGGAGATTAGGGTGGTGCCAGTGGCCTTTTATTTCATCTCCCTGCCATTTAAGATTGGGACAGGATTTGGTTGTAACAGACAGTTCAGGGGCTTGCCCAGGCACAGCCCAAAGCACTCCCCTCTAGAATGGTCATCAGTGGCATGAGCAAAGCCCCAGTCCCAGGAGCACTGCCTGTGCTGCCAGGCGCTGTACTCCAGCTGGATATTTACCCTAGCCTGTCCAGGCAGGCAGACGACATGAGGTTGTGCTGGGAGCCGGTGTCCACCACAGCCTTCAGTTCCTTCCCCGCACACTGCAAGAGCAAGAAGAGATGGGAAACGATGTGTGGGGTGCAGGTGAGCACAGAGTGTCCGGGGTCTCCACTCTGCACCCACTGGTCCCCATGAACTCTCCTCATGCCAGCCCATCTCTGCTCCCCTGCACACTCAGATGTGTGTAGGGTCCTGAGCCCTTCCTGGCTCATTTGGCCCTGCAGAAAGCAGACAGGGCAGCCCCAGGCAGGAGGGAATGCTGAGGAAAGTGGGAAATACAAAGAGCATGGGGCTAAGGAAGAGAAATGTGAAATTACCTTTGGGCAAAGAAAATAGGGAAGGCACTTGAGGAAACCAATCAGGCTGTGAGCACAGGGATTTGCCATGGATAATTACACCTCAGCATTTCAGCATGCTGCCCCAGCCTAGCTACCCTCTCTGCCCTGATGTGCAAGGTAAGACATCCATCAGACCAGTTTTCTCTGTGATTCCCAGGTGGGCATCTCTGCCACAGCAGCCTGGAGCTGCAGAGGGAGTGCATCCCCACAGCTGTGACAATCCCACAGGAGCACAACCCTACCTGGGAAACACGGGGAACAAGAGCACAGCCCGAAACTGTTAGAAATAAAATCTGCAGGAGAAAAACCCACAAAAGGCTGTGGAGGGACTGTTACCTGGCAGCTCACCACTATGAGCTCTTCATCCTCCATTTTCCCTGAGCTGCCCAGTTTGGTTTGGTTCAGCTTGTTGGTCTGTGACGGGAGATCGCCCTTCGGAGACCAGCTGCCCCGGCTGCCTCGTAACTTGGATAAGTTCGTCTCCATCAGGCGCTTCTGCAGGATATTATGTGGTTGCTTTAAGAAAGAACACACACAGAAGAGCAGGGTGAAGCCAGAGGAAAGCCACACAGCCGCCTGTGTCACCAGCCTGCCTGTGGTTCCTGTGGGCCAGAGCTGCTCTCACAGGAGGGATGCCCTAAAGGCTCACCCTCCCTAATTCCCAGACTAGCAGTACTCTTCCCAGCTAGCTCTGGCTTACCTGGCTTTGACTAAAGAGAACTACTTTGTATTGCAAAGGGAATAATACTTTCAAAATATTAACCAGACTTTGGAGGGATGCCTTTCTTTTACCAAACTCAGGTTCAAGGTTTCATTGCATATAGGAATCCAAACGAGTCCAGACTTCTCAAGCTGGTGTTTCAGCCACAATTGCCTTCATCTCTTGATAAGGATATTGGGAATTCTGTAGTGATGTGAAAAATTAGTATGTAAACAAATCACCTTTCCAATGATATTCACCACCTAGGTGTGAAGAAGGTCTGAAATCGCCCTGTGTTCCTCTTCCCCCCATATTTTTATTTAGCTGCAAAGCGTGAGTAAAAGGGATGAATCCTGAGTGCCATTCCACAAGAGGAGGAGAGGAGAGGAAGAGGTAAGCTGCTCTGAGGTAGGTAGGTATTCTCCCAGGAATTCCCAACACTTCTCTCTTTATCTGTCATTTCCATTTGCTCTGGGAGAAGCATTTTGCCTCTCAAGACCTACTCCAACCTCTTTCCCAAAAGCCTCTTTATGTTTAATGTTCATCGCAGATGGATGCACATACTCTGCTGGAGGTGAAATGACTCTGCCTGATTATCTGCTCATTTCTCTGCCCAACTAATCTGCCCTCCCCATTACTGCCTTTCCTTCTGATTTTAATTTGTCCACAATGAGACATTTTACTGGCTTCTTCCTGAATTTTTACATTCATGTTAAACATGCCTGTGTGTCTGCAGAGACATCTGAACCAGCAAACCTCCTCATCCCAAGGGAATATCAGGGTCAGGATAACTTTGAAAACCTCAGGCCACGGCTCCCCAAGTTGGCCAGTGCCCACTCTTGTGCACAGCATGTTAAATAACACCACTTACAGAAGTCTAATGCAACCTGGCATCATCCTAAAATAACCGCAGCCACGTTGGCACTTCAGATCCCGCTGTGGGCACAACACGGATGGGGGAGCTGGACCTGACTGATGGGATAGAGCAGCTGCAGCCAGCACCAGTGGTCACTGGGACGTGTCAGGTCCTTGTGTCCCCACTTTCCACTGTTCTTATTTCTTATTTGAAATAAAATCCCATGGAGGTGCTGTGTCTGACCAACATGCTGCAGAGCACATCCTGTGTGTAGGCAATAACTCCTGGTGGGGAGGAATCAGATCTGACATTGTGCTGCCTCCTCATGCACTGCTCTGCTGACCACTGCCTTCCCAGTGAGGCCAAACAGCAGAAACCAGCATTACTTAACAGGATTAAAGGCAGGCAGACTGGCTGCACTGGTACGGGACCCTGCGTGGAGGAACAAGCAGATCAGTTTGGAATCGAGGGCTCCCTTGCATGAGGCAGAAGCCGTAGGTGCACAGTCAGCACTGTGATCACCTCCAGTGCTCCTCACCAGAGCAAAAATGCAAGCCAGGGTTTTCTGAGAGTGGATGGGATGTCCTTTTTACCCTTTATGTTTGACTGCAGCTCAGGAACACAGCTGGAGGACTAATTCTTCACATCATTTAAAAATAACAGAAGAGGGGATAGGGGAGTGTAGGTGGGTGAAGTTCACCCAGCTGGCCAGAAGACAGCATGTCACACAGTGGTCAGCTCCATGTGCCTAGCCCCGCTCAGGCAGGACCTAGAGCAATTTCTCAATGGCATAACCCAGGACAGTCTGAGTGCTCTTCTGATCTGCCTGGCCTCAATCTCCAACACTCCTCATTGCTGTTTTAACTGTCATCTACCCTTGAATTCAACCTAAATTTTTTTAACTACAAATTCTCCTATGGATTGTTAACCAGTCACACACCTGGGTTTTCTCAGGCCCTGGTTTTATGATTCTGACATGGGATCCATCACTAAAAGGAAAAAATCTATCACTCAGCGAACATAAGTTACCACCACAAATGGGTTTGTCTCTTGTTCACACTTGCCCTTCTGAAAACCACAGCAAATCCTGCCTCTGGGAGGACAAATATTCCTTATGTTGTGCTCCAATACAGAAATAATCTGGCAAGAAGGGGCTGAAAAGGTTCCCTGCAGCGCCATCCTGTCTCAGGCTATTAATTAGTTTGTTCTAACTTGTGTTTCCCTTGACTCTTGTGTGCAACAGAGTGAGGGATGTTAGTCACGGAGATGACTCAAGTGATGGATACGTACTTGGTAAATGGATAATGTGCCAGGGGACATTTGCAAATGCACATTTTGCTGGCAAACTGCAAGCAGACTGTGTCTGGGAGGGAGGGAGAGAGGGAGTGAGAGAGAGGAGGAAAACCTCCTCCTGACAGCTGTGGGGGAGACAGCTGTGTTCTCCTTCCAGCATGGCCCTGGCAATGTTTGAAGGAACCCGGATTACCTGGCACAATATTCCTTTGCATTGCACAAAAACGTTGAAAGTTTAATAAAAATATAAAACGTTATAGTTCATTGTGGCATCGAAAAAATAAGAGTTCCTAGTATCATTCAGCACTATATAAATACAAATCAGGATTTTTTTCATAAGCTATGTCCATTTCCAACCCTGAGACTTTGCAAAAATCCATGATCCTGTAAAAATGTCACAGTTAAAACCTAAAGAAGTGAGTGGAGACATCAGCTATCAGTGAACCTATTTACCACTGTCTGTCAAAAGCAGAAATAATTCTGCCCAGCTTTGTTCCTCTCTGATTTATAAGCAAGTGCATTGCTGCAGCTTGCAGTATTCATTTCTCCGGCAGGTTTCGCTCTATTTTGACTTCTAGATCTGGGGATAACAAGACCCATCAATAATTTCACTCAGGTGGAGATGAAAGTCTGGGAAGACACCAGCTTCCCTCTCTTCTGTACCTAGACAGTAGGAAAAAAAAAAAAAAGGGAGTTTTAATGCATCAACAGAGCTCATCCCAAGAAATAATCCATTTCTCTCTCTTCTTCCCATCCTTCATCAAATTCACATTTTCTACCAGCATGCTGTGCTGTCTGCATCTCTTAGGGTGATAAGGTGGGACAAGAGCTGCCCCCTGCATGCCCAGGCAGCAGCCAGGTCTCTGGGCAGGGCAGTGCACCTGGTAACATCAGAGCTTTTCCCATTTCAGGCAAGACACAACCAACACTGGGGCGTGCACAGCAGGGAAGTGGGGACACCTGAAGGCACTGCAATCCATGCAGTGTTGCACCAGCTGTGGGAAGCTGGGGCTGGAGCCACAGGGCACGCGGGGTTGTGCTGAGGGTGCCCGGTGAAGGTCTGAGGACATGGTGGAAAGGGGAAATGCTTTTGTTGCTGTTTCTGCTGGTCAGTGCTATTTATATCTTTGTTTCCCAGCTTTCCAAATGATGCGGGACTGTTTCAGGCAAAGCTGCTCCAAAGTGGTCCGATGGCTCTCGGGGCAAGGGAGAAGTGTCAGAGCATCAGGAGGAGCTGCAAGAGCCAGCATGCCCCGTCCAAGTTGGGAAGGGGGTCATGGTTACCCTGTCAGCTCCCAGTTAAGGACCATCTAGTGCCAATTTTCTGGGCTTCAGGAAAGAGGCATCAAAACAAAGCCATTTCTGTATTCTATGTCCAGCCCTATGTTTGCAAAATTCAATGTACACTGTGCTATAGCTTGGTCTCATACTGGACAGAGTGGAGTTAATAAAGGGAGTGAGGAGCCAGAGCTTGGTCTGAGCCAGAGTAATTCACTGGAAATGATGAGAACATTGAAATGGGTGATTACAACAAGTATTTATCAAACCTGCCTGTGCACGGCATCACTGGATAGCTGCCTCAGGAGCTGAGGAATGGCACACAGTGCAGGGATGCCAGCACTCCCACCCTGTGACCTGCTGCTGCTCCGCTGTGCACAGCTCCCCCTGCACTGCGGCCACAGGGAAGGAGGTTTCTCCCCAAAACTGGAACGCTTGCTGCCAGCTGCCACAGTGACAGACAGGATCTGTTCTCACCACCTGTCGTCATCTCCGAGGAGCTGTTCCTCCTCTCTGCTCCTGCCAAGGCTGTTGGAAAACCCCCGCGGGAAACCCTGCATTAATAATGCCGGGCACGTCAGAAGCCCCTCCACCCACGTCACCACAGCTGCCATGCAGCTTTAGGCACGGAAACGTGCTGCTTTGTGAGAAGGTGCACAATTATCCAAAAGGAAGCCATGCAAATGCCTTGGGCCGAGACCTCTGATGCCCTGGGACCCCTGACCACACAGCTCAGCCCCTCTGGACTCAGGCCTCTCAGTTTGGAGCCGGGCCAAAGTGGAATCCTATATTTTGGATAGTCTCCAGTCTCAGAGATGCATAATTTTCCACTTCTCCAGGAGACAACTCTTGTGACATCCAGGCAGCCACAGCAGTGGGGACACACA
The DNA here is from genome assembly GCA_013400735.1 of Pomatostomus ruficeps. Classification (NCBI taxonomy): domain Eukaryota; kingdom Metazoa; phylum Chordata; class Aves; order Passeriformes; family Timaliidae; genus Pomatostomus; species Pomatostomus ruficeps. The sequence continues at coordinate 139,292 of VYZT01000678.1, read as the reverse complement.
GTGTGTCCTCTCACAGGAATGCCCTCTCCCACCCCAGCTGTGTGAGGGGTGAGTGTGGCAGTGTTCCTTTCCTGCAACACAACCCACGGACACGTCTCTGAAATTCATGGAATCTTCTCTGGGGCTGTGGGAAGAGGGCTGAGCACATGCCAGTGTTCTCGCTTTGGGGACTCCCTGTACCCGCCATGGGGCAGGAGGCTGCGGCCAAGCGAGCTCTGGCCACATGTGCCCACTGTGCCATCAACCCCTCTGTGGCGTGGGGACAAGGGGGATTTTGCAGTGGGGTGGCCCACAGCAACTGGGTTCTCACCCCATCCCCAGCCAGAGACCCTCGCCAGACAGGACAGCTGGATGGGCAGCGACCTCTGCCATACTGCACCTCCTTTCTGTTCTTGGAGGGGATTGGGAGCTGTGGACCTCCCCAGGGCTTTGGCATATCCCTGGAGTGAGCCCCCCCATGTGGATCCTCCTTGCAGGGGCTGTGGGTGCTCGAGGACACCTCGAGCAGCATTTCTGTATCCAAGGAGGTGACAAGGAGTCCCAGGCTCTGTCCCTGGTGCTGGTGCAAAACCTGGTCATCACTGTGCTGGGCAAAGGACTTCAGTGCTCAGTGTCCCTGGCTCCTGCTACCTGTTGATTCTTCTCTGGGCAGAGCAGAGCCATCATCAGGGACTCAGCCCCGCACACTGGGGGTCACTAAGCCACAAAATGTCATTTAGACTCTGCTGATAGCAGTAATAATAACACCATCACTCCCTGAAAGGCACTTCAGCTCCCCGCTGGAGAGCTGTAATTCAGTGGTGACCAGGAAAGCTCCTTCTGAGCCTTTCCCTGGGCAGGAGCTTCACTTCCTACAACTGCAAAACACTTGGGATATCAAAAAAATCACATCCATGTGCACTGCAGAAAACAGGCAACTAACTCCACTTGTCTCAGGCAGGCAGAACCAAGCCTAACCCAGCTGAGCAGGAAGGCTCTGACAGAACAAAACACTAAAAATAGAAAGATTGACTTTGTTTTTCAATAAAACGCATATCAAGCATTGAAAAAAAGCAAATATTGTTTGGCAATGCACAAGAATTTTGCTACACTTGGGCAAAAAAAAAGTAAAGGAGCTTTCCTCGGTTGGATATATTTTCTAGATTTCACTCCTTATGTCAGAACTTTTGATGTTACATTGAAGTATCCTTTCCCATTAGAGAGAGCTCAAATACTTGCACAGTATTTAGAAATGCTCTCCAGCCCCCAGACATGACGAACAATACCAAGTACAGGAGCACATAGATCACCGTATATGCAAATACTTTAAGCTTAAAATTATGTCTCTTCAGTTTTAAAAAACCCCATATATATGCATAAGCCTTTATCAAAGCATGATCTCGACAGTTTTATATTTTGAAATATCAGTGCCTATGCTTTACTGGATCTTTATGATTATGTGTTGTGTATACACAAGGATCACAGGCAAATACGTGTGTGTATGTATGCATTGTATGAAGCCATTATGACTTACTCTGACCCAGAGAGGAATTTTGTACTGCAAACAGCATCCCATTTTCATGCAAAAGTAAAAAAAGAAATAAATAAATTAAATGCTATTAGATCTGAATGCCAGGCATCTAAAAGCACCAATAGAAGAAAATATCTGTGGTTATAACTAGCATCGTATTTCTACTCCCTTCGTTTTATATACAGAAGTTCAATTTTTTACAATCTGTTTCCACACACAACCAACTTCTCCTCCTAAGACAAAAACAGCATGAAGAAAAAAACAGACACTGCCCTACCAGCTTCTTAAGTGTCCTTCCAGCAAACACAATAGAGCCTTACAGTATCTTTCGAAGACCCCAGCTTCTTCAGCCCATCCAGAGGGAGGAGGTCTGCAGAATCCTTGTGAATAAACTGAACCGCCTGCTTCATCCTCCTCTGCTGGCGGAGAGACGCCGCTTCCCTTATCTCCACTTCTTTCCTGCTCGGCTCCGTCAGGATGCCCGAATAAAACATCTCTCTCTCTGCCGTGAGCGGCTCGCTCCTTGAAGATGCGCGTCCCGGGGAGCCGAGATGGGGGGATGCTCCGCCGCCTGCGCTTTATAGCCGGAGCCTGGTGACGCGGGGAGGCCGGCAGGTACCTCGGCCGGAGGGGCTGGGCACATCGCCACCCGCGGCACCCGCGGCAGCGCGGGCAGCTCCGGGGGAACAACACATCCTCCCGCTGCCTCTCCTCACAGCAGGGCTACCCACAGGCATTCCATGGCTCCCAAAGCCCTCCCGGACTGGGGAGAGCACCGGAGCACCGGCACGGGGCTTGGAGAGCTGCACACAGCCCCGGGGCAGGGCACGCCCGGGCAGGCGCGGCTGGATTGCCCCGCACGGGGAACCGGAGTGTCAGGACAGGTGACACTGCCAGCACCCGTGTGCTCCTGGGGGCTGTTCCCCGCCGGGCCGGGCTGAGGCAAGTGGCCATGGTGAGGTTTGGTCCTCATGTCCGGGGCAGGCTCGGGATGCCCCCGGTCTCGCCAGCACCCCTCTGGATCGTCACTGTCCACTCAGGTCCCCAGGAAAACTGCCACAGAAGTTGTCCCAGCCAAACTGGGACAACTTAAATGTGGTTTTACACAGGGTTTCTGTACCCATCAAACGTCCGGGTACAGCACGATTTGACTAATCACTAGCACTCACACAATTGATTGCTAATCAGAGAAAAACTTTGCAAAGCAGCTACAGTTTTGCAGTTTTCATGCTCCTTGTCTGATGATCCAGAGGTTGCTGAAGTCAGTCTTGCTCTAGTTACTTACCTCTGATCCCAGACAATGCCGGGACACATGTTAGAGGATGAGGATGCTGGCATTACCTTGGCTGTCCAGAGATATCCTTTTTTCTTCATGGGCAGCTCTAGGCTCCCAAGAAGCAAAGTCCTTTTTCCTGGGGCTGGGCTGTCCTTTGATTTGTTTTACTTAAGCATGAACAAAGTCTCCAGTAAAATTCCTCTACCTCTTTCCATTACAGTGTACAACATGAACTAATGCACATCAACAAACTTAATAGGCTTTCATGCCATAAAGACTGATTAATGTAATAGAGAAGGTAATTTTCTTAGCAGGACTCACAGCACACTTCGGTTTCTTTCACTGCAACAGCAAGAGAGGGCAGCAGGTGCTTCCCTGAACTTTCTGCTTTCCAAGTAATTTGTTGAATGGAATAGATGCAGAAAAAACGCAGCTCTGCCTCAGAGACAGTACAGATCTGGAAACACTCCGCATGGGTCTGGTTCTTGTTAAACTGAGAGACACCTTGGATGTGCTAGGGAAAGCACAAGAAAAGCAGAGCTTAACCCAGGATTTATGGCAAGCCAGACTTCCAGGACAATTCCTACCTTCCTGAGGAGCTGGGACACCGATTCTCCTTTGCTCTCCCCCACCCACAGAGCCTGGACTCACACTTTCTGCTCACCAGGACACCACTGGCACCCTGCAGCCCCCGCTCCTGGCCTGGGGAGTGGGGCTGGCACAGAGCAGGGCTGATGCCAGAACAGCAACCCTCCGCGGGTGAACTTACATGCCTGAGCTCTGCAGCCACGGACAGACCATGTGTGTTCAGCCCCTCCTCGTGTGACCTGGGAGAGAGGAGGGGGAAAAAAATCAGATGATGAGGCAAAATGCCATAAAACCCGAGCCCATTATTTCACAGCCTCACATAAAGGCCACTACCCACAAGCCAGCCCAGCTCAGTCAATGTGTCAGCCTGCAGAAGGATAACAAGGCTGACAGTCTGAAGACAGACATAATTTTTATTTCCTGAGCTGACTCAGCTCATTACACGATAGGACCATTGTTGCACTCCGGGCACACATGGCTGGGAGGATAAAAGCACCTTATTTTTCACCTTGGGAGCTATTTGGCATTTTTCCAGCTGATTAAATAAAGATATACGACTGCATCACGCTCTCCCAAAGGCAAGGAGGAAGCAAAAGCACTGCCACTGAAAGCAGGAGCCAATTTTTAGTATAAAAGCTCCTTGGACTAGCAGCACTCTGCCCAATATATTAACAAATGCCCAGCCAGCTCTGGGTTATTTCAAGAAGAGTAAAGCTGCAAGCACAGCCGGCGCATGTAAAGCCCCCTCACCCTGCAGCTCCGAGGCTGCAGCCTGTGCTTCCATTCAGCACACAAGCATTTTGTCTGAGCCCTGCAATTTCACTTCTGCTGCATGTTACAAATGCACTTTGTGCCAACAGCTCTGAAGAAAATCTGCTCAGTTCTCCAGAGTAACAAATGAGATAAAGGCCTAATTCCTCTCTTGCTTTTTAATCCTGAGAAAGAAGAAAGGAGAAGAAGCAGTAAGTCATCTGCTCAAATTATGCAGGATCCACGCAAAGCGTGGCTCAGTTTGGACAGCTCTCACCCAGGGGTTAAGCTGGTTAAGTGGTTAAATCATTTGTTTGCAACAGATTAGCCAGCAGTATTTCTCCCCCTCCCCATAAAATGTGTCAAAATAGGGGCACATTTTGGAAAAATTCCCATCCACTCACTGGAAGCAGGCCTGTGCATGACCACTGTCCCTCACTCAAGAAAAGCTCCAAGGGACAAAACCACTCTTCCTGCTCTTTCCTGCCTCCAGAGCAGCATGGAATGTTCCTCTGCACCTCCACACAAACTCAATTCCAATGTCACAAAGAGGCTTCAGGGGGCTGTGATGGAGAAAATCCCTCCAGCGTGGGTTTGGCCCTGCCCTCCAGGACAGGCTGGCTCTGCCAGAAAGCCGAGGTGCCAGCAGGGACAGGCACAGGCTACAGGGCACCAGGGGCTGGTGGCTCTGCAGGTACCGGCAGAGCTGTGCAGGTTGGGAATTGGCTCTGTCCCGTGCTCTGGGCGTCTTCCCCAGAGCTTTTCTGCTGGCCCAGAGAAGTCCTCCGTGTCCAAACCCACTGCAAAGAGAGGGAAATGGTGCTTTCCCTGCCCTTTCCAACGTGCCCTTTGCCATCACAGCTGGGGACAGGGAAGGCAGAACCACAGGGCAGCACGAGTGCCCTCGGAGGGAGGGGAGAGGATGCCCAACTTTCATGAGCTTCTCAGCCACCCTACAGGGCAAAGCCACAGCGGCCCTGCCTCTCAAGTGCAATTTGCTTTACCTGGGATGGTTATTCCCCGATTTACAGCCGGTTTGTACTGGCTCAGGCCCCAGTCACGCCTGCAGCTTAATCAGCGTGAGGGAAGAGGAGCTGCGGGCTTTCTTCACACCCCCGTTCCCTCTCCTCTCCCGGTGAAGAGCAAAGCAGCAGCAGGCAACGCAGGAAGTGGGTCGGCCCTTTTTTGTTTTTTTTCTCCTTTTCTTTGATTTCTCATCTCTGCCTAAAAAGAAGTGATTTGTTAGTGGTTGCCATATCCTGAAGAAATGCAGAGATGCCCCAGAAAACTCTGAAGAAAGGACGGAGTGGTATAATTTAACAGAAACAGCAGGCAGTAGATCCAAAAGGAATAATTTACTCAGCACAAAGAGAAAATTTTTGAGAATCATTTCCACAGAAAAGACTATGAAGAGCTTTAGAAAAAGAAATCACAATAACTGATGTATTAATATAAACTTTCTGTTAATCAGTGCATTAGTAAGGGTCAGTTCTAGCATAATCAGAAAAATAACTGGCATAATTTGGAGACTACAGACCAGTCCTTTTCTAAAAATTTTGGATACAAAATTCAGAGGGATTTAGTGAGCTTCTTAATCTTCATTTGTAGCCAGACAAAGATTACGGATAGAGCTGGAGAAATCCTCTAACATACAAAGAATCAGGTTGAGATTCCTGAGAAATCTGGCCCATTTTGTCCAGTAACTCCACACTCACCTTCTGTGTTTCCAGTGCTGACCAAAGGAAAGGATCTCCTGGGCTGAGATGGGGGCCCCATCACAGGCACTCCAAGGAGACAGCTATTCCCAGGGCATCTGTCTGTGTTTATCCTGGGTGCAGATCCAACCTCCTTCCCCTGTGCAGTGCCTGAGCTGGTGGCATCCAGCACGAAGCAGAGACACAGATGACACTGGGAGAGGAGTCAGACATTGCACAGCTTCTCCCAGGAGACCAAACTGAATTTATCTGTCTGGTTCTCTTCATATATAGAGGCAACAGGTAGATGAGAGTTTCAGGCACACAAGAGCTGCTTGTGTCAAAACAAGAGATTAAAATGGCAAGTCTTGCAAGAGCTCCCTTACCTTTATTTTCCCTTTTTTAAAGGGCTGAAGAGCATGAGGAGCTAGCAGGTGACTTGCCAAACACTGAGGAAGGGATAAGAAGACATCATGTTCAGGGGCTGGCATGGCCTGGCCCCCTGATCGCCACATCTTGGATCCATCGGGAGCAGCTGCAGCCCTTAACAGAAGAGACAGTGGCTGCTGTGCACTAACTGCACTGCTCCTGCTCAGGGGCGAAGGGAGAACAGGCTGGTCATGGCCCCAGCAGCACTCATGAGCTGGTTTTCTTCAAAACAGGAGGAAATGGTGTACACAGAGGGCAGGTGATGTTTCTCCCCAGTATGTACCCATGTTAACCTCTGTTTATTATTATTATTATGTGCAACAGCAAAATTACTTCAGTGTAAAATATCCAAAATTATTAATTTGAAGAAACATTAATACATGCTAGTTCTCACCCTCCCATATGTATGTTAGAGTGGAACTGCAAATATTTATTTTGAGGTAGTCTACATATATATTCAAAGTGCCAACCATAACTACATCACTCAGACTCCCCAAACCTCAGGGGATTTCACTTCTCCCGTCCTGCAAAAGGCAGCTTGTGTGCTGAAGGCTTCCTCTCTGCTGCTGGAGCATTCCAAGCCATAAATTTTACATTCAGGTCATTAAATATATAGGAGGGATCTTGTTAAGGCTAAACCAGGGCGAGTCACTTCACACTACACAAACACAGTTTTCTCGTTCCTTTCTAACTTTCCAGAAGCCTGACATCTGGAGACCACGGAGGAGCAGGGCAGGACACGCAGGAACGCCACTGCTGCTCGAGTTTTCTGAGCTCTGAAAGCCAGGAGGAAGAGGGCGCTGCTCTTCTTCCCATCAGGTTCTGTGTCAGTCCAGCAGGAACAGCTAATAACCGGGAGCCTGTTGCTCTGGAAAAGCGGGGGCTGGTGGGGTGAGACGCTGGCTCTGAGGGGTAGGAGAGGGCAGGGATACCCAGGAGACACAGGCTCACCTCTGGGTCCTGCAGTGAAAAATATCACAGGTAGGATCAAGCAATGGGGCTGGGATTTCCTAGCTCATCCTAGAGCCAGGGAATTCCACACTGTAGTGGAATTGCTGCATTCAGTGCCTCTCTGCAGACCCAGCTCAGAGCACCCGGACAAAGCAGAGCTTGCCCACAGGCTGTAAAAACCAGAGCTGGTACCCAACCACCTGAACAGCATCCACCCCACAGGCAGAATTTGGCTGAGCCTGCTCCTGTTTGCTTCTTGAAATAGTTCCCAGCTGTCCCTAACCATGGGATCGTGGGCTCCCCACATCAAGGGAGCTGCAGGATGCTTTCACTGCCATTAGCCTTGGACTAATGCCACCACACAAGAGGCGTGCAGAAACAGCCATTGCAGGAGCAAGAACAGCACCCAGTTTTCTCCAACAGAGACGTGCCACTGTTTTCACCCATATTTTCCTTGTCACATTAGTCATTTTCTCCCTTTCTCCTGCCCAAGGTACTAAGGCTGTGCACAGCACTCAGGACAAAGCCCAGCCATGCTAGCAGCCAGGGATTTCTGGGGAGTAAGAAGTCCAGTCTTGGTTCAAATACTCCACTACAACAATCCATTTCTATTCACCAACTCACCTGAGCACCTGCTTAAATGCTTTTGTGAAAAGGAATTGCAAAACTTCTCGTTCCCATTATGGTGAAAAGTCACTCCTTAGTACACCAAATATCAGTGTGCACACAAAATCATGTGCAATAGGTATACATTACCCTTGGGTACTTGGGACATCTGTGTTTGCCTTTACATCTGAGTGGCTAATTAATCATAAGGCAGCTGGCCAGTTTTTTCCTTGAGTCAACACCTTGAGCATTAGTGGAGATAGAGTGGGGATACGTGGTGCCCACAATGACATCCATGCCTAGCTGTTATCATGGAAGTAGTTCCCTAACCCAGTCCTAACTTGGCAGCAAGAAGTTTTAATTTTTTACCCCTTGAGTGCTGCAAACATGGAGCACTGGGTTGTCATTTTCTCTCTTTTACTCTCTTCTCAAACCAATAAATTATTCTCAGAAACAACTGGCACCATGAGCAGATGCCCACAATGGACCAGGAGAAGGACATGTCACAATCATTTTCCATTGGGATCCTGTTAGCCAAGGTGCTTATATCCAAGGTTTTCTTTTCCATAACCCCATGTCTTCAATCAGTGTGAAAGGCACACTGGCTCCAGGATAAAAGATGGAAGCTATGGAATGTGTGAGGCCTCAGACTCAGTGCTCTGCCCTCTCCACACAACGACAGGACTGAAGAAGTTGCTGAAAGCTGAGCTGGGGATGAGAGCAAACCAAGGCAGTCTGAGCAGGAGCAAGGTCAGAAAAGTCTGGCAGCTTTTACAGCAAAAAAGGTCTTCTGCATCTCCTGGCTTTGGGTGACAAGTTTGGAGCTGGCACGGGTGTCTGAAAGCTCCCTGCCACAGGGGGGAACCCTTAGTCCTGCAAGGAATTACACAAAATCTTTAAAAGCCCTCTGCTTTCTCTGGCTTTCTAGCCAAAGAACTTCCCTCTGGCCAAGTATAAATCTGCTGCAGAGGCATTTCTCATTCCAGATGCTTTGGAGTGGTATGATTCCTAAACAGCAGTACTCAGGGAGAGGGAGGGGGAACTCCTCAAGCAAACTGTGGAATTTGTCTCATGAAGAAGACAAATCTCAGAACATAATTTAAAACCTTGCCAAAAAAA
>VYZT01000678.1:85955-130364 GCA_013400735.1 Pomatostomus ruficeps | reverse complement strand
AAAAAAAAAAAAAAAAAAAAAAAAAAAAAAAAAAAGATGACTCTGTCTCTGGAACAGGACGAATTCAGGTCAGCTCTGAAACAGAACTGCCTTTTGAAGGGTTCCTCTATGGCTTACCCCATTTACCAGGTGATGGTGACAAAAATAACAAATTCCAGTGATGCAGTAAGCAAGTGAGCTGAACAAATTTGGTATTTCCCAGCTCTTTTGCAAAAGCCCCAAGAACAGGTGCTTATTTCAACTCGTGCCAATGTGGGATTCACCAAGGAACAACATTCTTATTATACTTTTAAAAAGACTGACTGTGAACCTTTTCTGCCACTACCAGTTAAAGGAGTATTCATAGAAAGATTTCATTTGGCAAATATTTCCACCTTCTTATGGAGCTTGGATCTAGGACAGCTTTGCACCTTTCCTTCAGAGGAGAAGAGAAGGGGGTAGCTTGTTTTGTATATCGAGTCTGAAATTGCTCTGGTTTCACAACAGACCAATATTCAATGAACTTGGGATCTGAATGCTATAAGTTAATATATAAATTTTGGAACTTACAGCATTCAGATCCTAAGTTCATCAAATGCATCAAAATACCTTTATTTTGGAACTTTGAGATAAACTAAAAGCTAAACCTAAGATTTTACAGTATCCATCTAAGATCAAAATATTATTTACCTCAGCATTAGAGAGGAGGTCACCACGGTGTTAGTCAAACACAGGATCTCTCACCTCTGTGGAGCCCTTGTGTTTATTTTATGAAGCCAAGACTCCAAGACTCTCAAGTGCTGCAGGTATAAGTGAGCTCCCATTGTACCCTCCTGCCGTGGCTCATGCAGAGCTGCAGCAGCTCCTGACGGGTGAGATTTAGTCAGAAATGTTACTGGATACTCAGGGCTAATATTTGCTCACGCAGAGAATCGTCAACAGGGCTTCAATGTGGCTGTGCTAACACAGGGTTTGTGTTTGCCATGTTGTGATTTGGTTAAATGTCTCCACCTTCAAGTCTAGGCAACTGAAGGAGACTTGAGCTCACACTGTGCCCCAAAAGGAAGGCAGCTGCCCCAGGAGAGCAGGAGCACCAGCACTGCGGGCAGGAATGATGAGGCACACGGTGCTTTGAGGTGTTTCTGCCCTACCCAGGGTATAATTGGCTGCAGGATCATCTGTCCAGCCACGGACAGGAGTCAAGCTGTGATCAAGCTGAGCAACCAAACGATGTAGGAAATCACTAGCTGACTACACACACAATTTCATTTTCAAAGACAAATGTTCAAAGTCCATTATTGACATCTGTAAGAACTGAGTCACGAGAGTGATGGGGCCAGGCAGAGTGCCAGAATCACTCACTGTTCTCAGAAGTAAATAACAGCAACTGAAGTTACACATTCACGCCCCATTTCCTCCAGCTTCCTCTGAGGTTTATTCTGCCTGGAAATCAACAACTTTCAACCCACACATTTCCTCACCAGTAATTTGGAACAGCCAGGGGAACAGCCTTGACCGATGGTCGGAACTCAGTTCAGAAGAAGGTCTCCTCCCGCTGCAGCCTGGAGTGGCAGCAATGCCTGGCCCAGCAGCACGGCTCCTTCTGGGCCCCATATTTGCATTTAGTAAAAACAGATTAACTCAAAATACACGGTCACTTACAAAACACTCCCTCCCCTTCTAAACCATTGATCAGAGGCAGTGGTGAGGCCCACGAGCTGCTCGGGTAGCGAAGCCCCGGGTTGACCCCACTGCCTGGTTTCGGGGTCCTGCTGGATGTGTCACACCCAAGCCCACGCGCTGGTTGCCAGCAGGGATTTTAGCAGCATCCGCCTTTGTCGGGGCCGCGTGCTGCCCTCTCGTGGGAAGCCCTGCGGATGGTACCCGGCTGCCTGGCACAGCCCCAGCCCGGCGGCAGCACCGCGGGGAGCTGCTCCCACTGCCCCGGCACAGCAGCCTCAGGCAGGCCACCACAACCCCACTATCCCAGGCCCCCAAACCCTCAAAAACCTCCTCATTTGAGTCCCTTCCCAATATTCCTGGCAAGAACAGTTCCCCCGAGGTGTCTGAAGGAGGGATGAGGCTCTAGCACCTTGCATGAAGTTATGCCAGAGCCTGTGCCCAGAGCATCTCTAAGCCAGACTTCATCAGATTTTAGTTCTCCATCCCTGCACGAGGAAACATATCCTGCTGGGATAGATAGGCCTTTTGTACCCACTCCAAGAGGAAAGGGTCACGTTGGACTTGTGTGCTGCACAGAGCTGGGACAGGTATTTGTGATGTGCTTATTCCAACACTGCTGCATCCCTCTCACACCACAGGCCCTGGCTGCAGGGCTTTCTGGACAGCCCTGGGGAAGACAGCAATGCCTGCAGTGTTGAGCTTTCCGTTCCAAGAGCTAAGCTTCCTTCTCCCACTGAATGAAGTTGCTGTTCTCAGCATGGATGAGCCTTTTCAGGGTTTTATTTTTGTAAGTTTGCTGAGAGAATTAGCACCTACAGGAGCCAGGGCACAATAGTTGTGCTATGTAGGCCAGACAGGCCCCCTGAGCACTTTTCTGTCAGCCCTGTTTTTAATAACTGCTCTCAGCATTTCCACACACCAGCACAAGCAAACTGGGGCCACCCAAAATCCATGAGCAGTGTTGTGTCACATACAGATTTGTCCACTGGACACAGAGATGCTGAATTCCCAGTCTTCTGGAATGCTTTCTTAATTTCCACTTTAAACCTCACAAAAATCGCAATCCCCTCTCTTACCCTTAGCTGCTTTCTGTGGCTGGGTTTTACCCCAGACAGCACCTCCCAAAGCCAGGTGAGCTGGCATTTTGCAACAGGTGACAGCTACCACTCTTATATTTGACTGAGGCACAGAGGGTGAGGCTTCCTCTGGTCAGGCATAAACTTCCCTGTACAGAAGTGTTTCATGGCTGTTTGTGGCATGCATAACGTGCAACACCTGAGCTAAGAACTACTAAACAACAAATTGCATCTCAAGTGACTGCTTCAGAATATTTCAGCTTCCAACGCAACTTTTTCTGTCCTTAAAACTATGAACTCTTGATTTCCTGATCCCCAGAATTGTCACAAAATGGAAATGTCATGGCATATGATTTGCGAGTCTGCACTGCCTACTGAATAAACTTCCCAGTGGGGAAAAAAAAAAAAAAAAGAGGGCTTCAGTTGTATCAGATCAAGTTTAGCAGCTAGACAGTGTGAGGGAGTTTCCTTTATGAATTCTGTATATATAGACATCTCCAAAAAGAAAAAAAGATTTCAAGGTCTTCTTTTATGACCTGTTTTTTCTCACTGTGTACTAAACAGGCTTTGCTTCAAGGAATTTGAAAAACTTCCTCTTCAAAATGTGCTTGATCAGAGAAAAAGCTGCACTAACATACATATATTTCAACAGAGACACTTTTTTTTTCCTTTTTAACACATCCTTTTAAAGTGATTTAATAAGGTGGTTTTAAGAGCAACATGAGAATGTCATAGATAATTTGCACTGACTTGGAGAAAAACTAGATGAACTTACCTACTGAGTGGAATGGGACGTCCCTTGAGTTCTCTAACTCCTGTTTTCCCCACAGGTGCCCTATTTGCATCGCTGGTCATGGGTGTTCTCTGCAGTCCCAGCAGAACCTGTGCTGTGGAAAGCAGACTTCCACAAGAGAGAGTGGAAGTCTGCCTATGAGCAAAAGAATTGTTCAAACTAGATGGGCAGCAGCAAGAGTTGTGTTGTAGGATGGGTTTGTTTCAGGGATCCCCAGGAACAAACCTACTTGTGTACCAGCCCTGAGTTTGGCTCAAGTGTTTTAAGAGGCAAGTGTTTGTCTCCCCCAGCAGCAGCCTTGCACAAGCACGGTTTGAGTGGAGCAGCATCCAAAGGAAGAGCGGAAGTGTGTTTACATTTTTGTTGTGGCAGGTTTTGCAGTCCACATCTATTGCATTTACAGGAAGCCATCTACATGCACGAGAGAAAAAGCATTTACATCTAAGCTTGTTTAATTCAGAAATCTTTGTGGACCACTATCCTTGCATTCTGTTACAAAGGGTTTTCATAATGCCATTCCTTCCTGCTTGCCTACACCTGACCTCCTCTGATTCCTTGGATTTAAATAAGCTTCAAGTCTTGCTCTTCATATTCCACTATTAATTATCTCTGCTGTGTGAATACCCAAAGGTCCCAGCCAGAATTTCAGCTTCAACTGTTATGGGGGTTCCCAGGATAGTTCATACTGACATTCCCTGTCCCAGAGGGTATCCGAGCACTCTTGTCCATCACTGCAATCCAGCACTGGCAGCATTCACAGAATCAGGGAGAATATTTGAATAACACTGTTTTCTCCTGTGATCAGCCTGCAGTCACCATACTTTTCCAGGAGCTCTCTACTCCTGTATGTCATTTACTCTGCTGTGTTTGCCACGTAAACCAGTGCCACCTTTCCACAGTAAACAGCTGAATTACACAGTTCTGTCTTCCAAAACCACACCAAATGACCCTGGGTGGACACATTCAGTGAAATACAAATCAGTCCTTGTCGCTGTGATCAAAGGAAGCTAAGGGTCAAACAAGCAACTGAATAAATTAAGAAGAAGATACTGGAATTACTTTTATAAAAGTTTGATAGACTGACTAAAACTAAGAACTTCAACGTAATATCAAACAACCCCAGAAAAACTGTATTAAAAATCATTATAGATTGACTTGTTTACAATTTCCTATGACCTAGTTCTAGTTTTCAGTTCTAAGAAATTAAGTCAGTGAATTTAATGACATGGTGGTATAACCTTAAAAGTATACTGGGAACTTGTGTCTTAACACAGGTTTTCACCTTGTTTTCTTTGGTTTGGGGTTTTTTAAATTATTTTTCATTTTAAACAAGGTGGTTTGGAGTTGGGGTTTATTTGTTTGTGTGGGATTTTGTTTTGTTTTTTAGGAAAAATCATCCAATGAATCCACAAAGTAAGAAAATACTTTGGAGTTACTTTTAAGCTGTTTATCCTGTCTTCACGCAGCTTGGTACACCAGACCAATTGTACCAAGACACCAATCTGGTGTCTTGGTACACCAGACACCAGGTCATCATATAGGAGATATTTTTAGAATCATTTTTAGAATTAATACCAGGATAATTCTGGTATTTTACTTACCAGAATAATGGGCATCACTAAACATGTGAAGAATTGTATCTTTATGGGCGTAGATGCAAGCTAGTAATATACAATATGAAACAGAATGCTGTGGTAAGCAGATGTTCCCAGGGTGAAGTGTATCTGACGTGCAATAACTTGTTAAACTACCATTAAATTTGTCAAAACTGCTATTTAGGACAGCAAAGATAAGTAAAAATATTACCCAATAACTTCATGCAGCTAAAAGTTCACTGGTTTATTTCTCTTATCAAGAGTAACAGTCTGAAACATTTTACATTAATTTACAATCATCAAAAAGATCCTTATGTTTATCTCATGTAGGTGACACTGAGTCATCCAGTTAGAGCTAATTATTATTCCAAAAATTGAACCTTGTTTTATGAGGTTAAACATCTTCTGAGTCATTCGTTGCCAAAACACAACATCAGTCTACAACCACACAGAAAGTAGAAATTGAAATTTCTACAGAGCCACTACCATCACTATGAAGATACAATGCCAAGTGTTTACAACATTCTGCAAGTTATCACTTCTCCCAGCATTTAACGTGGCAAAAATTCCCTCCTCACTCTTTACCGTACACACAGGAGCTACAGTAAAAGGAGAAATTTTGATCCACAATGTCAGATCAAGGGTAACAGAAGTGCTTCTGAGTCATTTGGTATTTAAGTAGGAAACAAAGAGGGCTGTGGAACAATGAGGACTCTTCTTTGAGAACGGGCAGGTTTTCTCCTCAGCCTCAGACCGGGCGCACTCCTCTCTCTCCCTCCTCCCAGCAATGACCATGGCCTGTGCTCATGGGGCAAGAGAAGCCAAGCTGAGGCCACTGTACCCAAGCCATGGGTCCCAGGCAGCCATGCAGAGCTGGCACAGCAGGACTACAAGAGGAGGTGCAGTGTGATAAACCCAGAGCACGGGTCAGTAACTCTGCACAGAGCCAGGCAGCCCAGTTTCACCCATCAGAAACATCTGGGTGTTTCACAGCTTTGGTTTTCTTGAACTCTGGTTGAAACCAAGCACTGATTAGTGTGCCTCTCAGCAGCACGAGACAGAGCTGTTCAGATCCGCAGCCTCCCTGGGTGGGGACACAGCAAGGACTGGCCTGTTTTCCCTTGGCACTGAGCACACAGACACAGCAAAGCCCCTGCGCTGGGCTTGGTCCTGAAGCTGGCACACCAGGGCCCTCTCCCCACCGTGCCCCACCACCTGAGCAGGACTGCAGCACCTCGGCCGCTCCAGAGGGCTCCAGTGCCACACAGAGGTGGCTGGGGCTCGCTGGGGCTCACTGACACTGTACCTGGCATGGGAAGCCTCCAGCAGTGTGGGGCTAGGGCCTGTCAACCAAAGGGAAACTATCTGGGAATACCTTCCTGGGCTCTCTCCACAACAGTACACTTCACCACAGGTGCAGTAAAGCCTTTCCCACCACCCTTCCTCCTGTTTTGGCATTCCTCAGCCATTCCTCTCCTCTATCACACTGCTTCATGCCTTCTGCCAGATAGCTCTGTCCCCTCTCCCCACAAAAGCAGAAGGGACCCTGTTCAGATGAAGCACAGCTTCCAGGAAGACACAAGGACCTGTGTTCCCTCCCCTCTGCTCTGCCAATTCTCCCTGTGCCTCACTCCTCCTGCTGCAGGCCCATTCCTGGAAAGGGCACCCGCCACCCTGCATTTGTCCACAGCCATCCCCAGCAGCTGCTGGAGCCCCGGCACAGCCAGCTGGGAGACATGGCTCTCCCTCCTGGCAGCAGCACAAACCCCTGCCCAGCCCAGGCCATGGCAATCCCTCCACAGCAGCAGCAGCATGAGGGACACAGCACCACACGCCCTCATCCTGAGAGGCTCTGCTCCCCAGCTCTGGCCAAAGCCATGGTCCCTGCCCATCACACCATGGCCAAGGTATGTCCTTGCCCCTCAGAACGGGGCTGCCTGGCACAGCAGTTCAGCAAGGCTGAGTCAGGAGCACCCATTTGTTCCCAGCAGTGCAGGGAGGAGATTCAGAGCCCAGCTCTTGATGAGGGTTTCCTCTGTCACACTGGATGTGGTATTATTCACACACAGCAGTTAAATACCACATGCCAATGCAATGAAACCCAGGGGATCTGACTCCACACACAAGGAAAGGGAGCATTTGTCCTGGCTACCCTGTGAAATGTTAGTACCCTTCCTAAGATGGCACAGAGAGGGAGTTGGTGCCCACTGCACCCCTTGGCATGGCCAGTGACCAAGAGACCATTTCCTAATGCATGGATGGGACTGTGGCTATCTCCCTTCAAGGCAGAAGGTCCCCAAGGTACATTACTCTGAGAGAAGGGATTGTATGGCCAGAGGACAGGCATGTGTGGACAGAATAGCACTGAGACACCACTTTGATCAACACAGTTCTCTCTACAGGCCCTCTCAGGATAGCCTTGTCTCCAATAGGAAACACAGCCTGAGGACAAGGACACAGAGTCTGGGAATCCTGAAGAGCAATTTGCCATAGACAACCTCTGGGGCCACAGGCTGGCTGAGTGGTTGTACCTCTCCTTCTCTCCATCCAGACAGGGAAAACAGCTCTTCTCTGCTCTACAAGGCCACTGCAAGGTGCTCAGAAAAGGTAGGGAACATAACAATTGAGGCTCATCAAGAACCTTATCCAGCTGTAAAAGGTGTTATACCAAGAGCATCATCTATGCAAAGCCTGCATTTAAAATAGGCCTTCTGTGTTCACCTGCAGGTGCTCAGAGAACAGAATTTTATACAGCTTGGAAGATGCTTTTTGCTGTCCAGGCCTATGCACAGGGACAACACTGGATTTAGCAAAGAATCTGATCTGTTCTAACAGTCGCAGACAGCCCAAAATGGAAGTGTCCAGTGTGGTGCCCATGGTTTATTCTGGTATCACTCCATGTAAGCCAATAGGTCATTAGGATGGACAAGGTGTGAGCCAGACCCAGAACATTCAAGCTGATATTCAAACCTTTGCTTCATGCCACATATATAGTTCAGAGACAAACTGCACCTTGTGCAGTTCCTGGCCTCACTGGTTTGAATTACAACGATGTCAACCTTAGCTCTGAATTTCCTGTGCAGCAAAAGTTAAGAGAGACATCAATCCTGTTCTCACTTGCAGCGAGACCAAACATGAACCCAGTTTTGTTGAGGTAACGTGCATTAATGGCAGCCCAGGGCTCATCCCAAACCACACTACTTAGCCTGTCTGTCCTCATTAGCTTTTAGAGGTGCTGATGAAGCAACGGGGCAGAGCTCTACAAACTTCTGCTTGGCGCCATTCAGTTACAGAAATCATGGGCAGTCTCCAATTCAGGGACCCTTGAAGTATCCTTTGGTACCCAAAAGGCATTATCTGGAAAGGAATCAAAATTCTGTTCACCAAAATATTTATATTAGCTGAGAAAGCCAAACTCTTCCAAGAACGGAGCTGGCGAGCTTCCCTGGAGTGTCTCTGCCAGTGTGTAAAACACAGAAAGCAGCCCCACCTACCACAGCCCCTCTGTGCATGCCCAGGGCTGGTTTAGCTTTCAAGTACAGTGCCAGCTATTTGTAAGGCCTCAGAAATCTGGAAACTTTGGAGCGCAGCAGCCGAATGAAGGATCTTGGGAACATCTCTCTTGACTCTTGGGCTGTGTACTTGAAGTAGTTCTGTGGATGCGCCAACACGTCAAACAATGCTTTTATCAGCTTCTTGTCCTGGGAAAAGGGAAGAAGATTTTATAGTAATTCCACAGAGGAGTTAAGGTCAGTATTACCACGGTTTAATGCCTGTCTAACTCATAAAAGATTATGGGCATTTTACTTTACAAGTGTTTCGGGGGCTTACAAACAGAGCAAGGCTGACATTCAGGCTCCTGCAAAGTCATTGGCATTCCGCATTAGCAGCACCAAAATTTCTTCCCTCCTCATACATCCTAGAACAGCAAACCAAGAAACAAACCACCAAACAAACACACAGTAGAGCTGTTATCCAGCAAAATAAAGGCATGCACTCAACGTCCCTATGGAAGTCCCCTAACCGAGGTCGGAGAAATCCTCATAGAGATTTCTTTCGTCCAGGGAGGAAAAGCCTTTGCTAACCTACAGGCTGCAAGCAGCAGCACCAAGTGTCTTCCCCATAAGTGAATTTCCCTAGTAGGTCTGATCCACCTTCAATCCCCCTGAGGAAAGGGTCCCATATCCAGTGCTCTGCACAACCAGGATCTGCTGATTCACCCCACTTTTCCCTAAAGCAACACATGCCTAAGTGCACCAAGGAACAGACCTGATGCAGAGCAGGAAGAAAACTTGCATCAAATAATATCATTTCCAATCAAAACCAACACGTTTAATGGAAGGAATGTACCTTAAGTATTTCTTGATGATTTTCAGATGCATAAAGTCTGCCATCCCGAACAATGTCTTCTATTAGTTCTTGGTAATCCTCTGTGGGGAATGTACGAGAGTAATTTGTAGGTTCACTTCACTTATGTACTCAATACCTCCCATGCTTACACATGGAAACCCTGCCCTCAGAAGAACCAGTGGTACTTGGCCTTCATACTAGCAGTCAGAAAATATTCCAAACACTTTTCTGTTTACTGTGAGAACAGTGTACTCTGCTGAGCAGCTTACCAATCTGTCAAAAGCAAAAGAAAACATAAAGCACCCAAGACTGGAGTGCATACTGTAACCAAGTAACCTGCTTCAAACCAGCTGAACTGCAGGAACCCATCTGTACCCACCCACAACCTGTTATTGACTTCTCTCCACAGGAAAAAAGGAAAAAAAAAATATGTAGGAGGATGCTTTCTTAAAAGTAACCCACCTGGTCAATCCTAACCTGAAATTCTTCAAAAGGAGAGGTCTCTCCTGAAAAATTATTTATCCACTGCTGATGAAACTCTGCAGACCACAGCAGGGATGACTCCTTCACAACTAACCCAGTGTGAACAGAACATACAATATCTGCATGTATTTTGCATACATGAAGTGCAAATCCTCAGCTCCAGTTTTCGCACCTCGTGATTCTGACAAGGATGAGGTGAAAATCTTTCCCCTCAAGCTTTTTTCAATATAGATATTTTGCTATCTGGTACTAGGTCACAAATGGTAGCAGAAACATGATAAATCACAGGTACTTGTGCTCTGCCTAATTCCTAACTGGAGCCACCTGGGGCAACTGGAAAGGCACAGAAGTGCTCAAAATTTAGATTTTAGCTTTGAGCTCTGCAATTTGCAGGCCAGAGCCCAGAACCCCAGCTCTTTGTTTAGGTCTGTGGAAGACTGAAGACACGGAGGCACTTAGAAGACTGCAGTGCAATGAGGAATTCCTTAAATTGAGTTTAAACGAAAACAGCTACTGGAAGAAGCTCCTAATGACACTGCTGGGAGCACTGGGCTGCCCTGCTGCTTAGGGAGGGGAGTTCTGCACTGCTGCAGCTGCACTAGCCCACATCAGCCTAGCTGCTCACACCCACTTACCATCATACGTTACATAAGGAACTTGGAATCCTTTGGCACTGTTCCCCTCATTCGACTTGAACTGGATCCACAGTTTCTTAGACCTGGAAGTGAAAGCTATGGGGCGCTCGTAGGTCTGGCAGGTCTCATACGTGGTCACCGAGTTGGAAGAAGCTTTCGAAGAAAACACAGAAAAATGGCAGTTGTGTGACAAGGCTTCATACTAACGAGCTGTTAGAAAATAGGTTAAACTACCACGACAAAAATGCTTGCTGGTGTTAACAAACTTCTCAAAATGTGGCAGGCCGTTGGTGGATGGCAGGCCATCAATGAGGGACTTCTTGGTGAGGGAATATTTGCCCTTTTCCTAGAAAAACAGTCTGCTGTTTGAAGGCCGTGCCTATACTGGAAACTGGGGTTGTTTATCCACACATGAGTGATCTGTAAGGATTAGCAAGCATTTCCTCTTTCCTAACCCAGGCTAGAACTGCTTAGCATAATGCATGACTGGTTAGCCCGAACCATCTACCCCTTCTTAACAACATTTCTCTCAGAGTTCACTGACACATCATAGCCTTGCACCCTTGTTTCACCCAAACCTATGGAGCAACATTGCCAAATAGGACTTCTCCATCTGCCATATAAAGAAATTTCTGCTCTTAATTAGAGGCCAGGCAGGCTACATTCAGTTTATGCAAACAGCAATGCCTGGGTTGCCCACTGCCTCAGTTTCAGACTCACAGCTTTTTCTCATCACCAGGTAGTCTCCACACTCGTCCTCTATGGGCAGAAATATTTCTGGAACCACGATCAGGATGCGGCGCTTTGGCGGTGGGTTGATGTTCCAAGTGCACTCAGTGTTTGCAGGGTAGTCCCCAGGATAGTTGGGTGATTCAATATATCCAGTGTAATCTCCCAGCTCCCCTCCACACTGCCTGTCTGAAAAAGGAACACTGTAAGCAGGACAAGGCAAAGGGAGCTCGCCCTACAGCTCCCCTGCAGTCACCGTCAGCTGCGCGGGTGACAGACACACATTTTCCTTTTTGCATCTGCTGCAGGTACAGTTCTCTTTGCCAGCCTCTCGCGTTCCTGTGTAGGTGTGTTTGCATACATCTGTGTGTATATAGGGACTCCAGTGGTGGTTCTGAGCAGTCACCTCTCTGCCCTTCATTCTCCCTCTTCAGTTTACCTCAGCTTCCCACACCACAGCTACCATAAATCCAGAACAGTGGCTCCCTTTGTAACTGCCTCTTTCAAAGGTGGTTATTAAGAAGAAATGGTTACTAGAGCTAGTAAGTTTCGTGAGCCAGCTTCCATTCCTCTTAATAGGAGGGGAAAAAAATCAGGGTGCTGAGAACACAAACTCTGCTATATTAAGGGATCAAAGGTTTAACAGCAAGACCCCAGGCAACCCAGCACCAACTGGGAAAACACAGTCATCATTTACCTTGACAGGGATGATGGAGCCAGTCTGCAGAAATGCTCTCTCACAGACAGACCTCACTGAGCCGTGGGGGATGAGATGCAGGCAGGCAGCAAAAAAGGAGCAACCTCTGCCTTCTCTCCAACCCCCTGGAGCAAAGCTAAGTTTTGCCCTTAGGGCCACTCAGAACATTAATGGCCCAGTCTTTTTATTTGTAAGAGAGCACCAAAGCCATCTTGCTGTACTTACTTTTGCACTGTGTTATGTTTGTTGACCCATCAAAATCAGTAGTGGTGTTTCCAGGGCAGGAAATGCAGTAATTTTGTCCAAACTCAGGCTGGTATGTCCCAACTGCGCAGCGAATACATCGGTGAGTTGTGGTGTTGTAAAAGTGGCCAGGAGAACACTGAACTGGACAGGAATTAAATGCATCATGGTTAAAAAGTGGCAGTAGCATACCAGAATATACTTTTATATATTTATATAAGACTTAGTATAATTTCAGAAACTGAAATTCCATATTATTAAACTGTGGGGGTAAAAACAGAAAGCAGTAATTAAGCAAATTTAGGTCATCAAGTCATTTTGTGCAAGTTCAAAGTTCCCAAATGCAACACTATTGAGTGGTTCTGTGTAAAAGCAGCAATAAAACAATATTAATAAACTATGAGGGTAACAGAACAATTAGTTTATCAGGTCATTTTGTGCAAGCTGAAAATATCTACTATCCAATGTAGTTTTCTATGCTGCACAGTCCCTTTTTTCTATTGCTTTTAAGCTCTGCTTACTCCCAAATAATTCTTGCTGAGTTTTGGAAGCTAGCTCAGCCAGGAGTCCTTCCCTACATGCTGCCCCAATCCAAATGCTTCAGATAAGCTCCAAATAGTTCTTGCATCTGTGATCCCATGTCTCATGTGGCCTCTTCCACATGCAAATTCCTGAGCTCTTCATTCCAGTTAATAGAAAGAATTCCTTTAATCTCCATTCCAATTTGAAAACTGAACCTCATTTAAAGACTTGTTTTTGTTTATGTTAAATAAAACTGAAATCAGTTCCTCTTATCTTGATCCAGCATTTTAACATCATTTTTTAGTGCTTCAATTCTGCAAAATTAAGTATGAGACAACAGTATTTGTGGATTCAGTGATTCTTCACTGAAGGAAATTATTAGATATCACACTACTACCAGTAATATAAATTCTTCAACGATACTGCAAAATTCTTATAATATGTTGCAATTCTCAATAGTAAACATATCTTAACTGAAACTGGAGACATCTCTTAATCCAAAACACTACCAAATGTTTGCATCAGGACCTTATTTCTATCCCTTATTTCTGCTCTGCAGCAGATTTTCTGTTAAAACCTTTTCCTCAGGTGATTTCTATAAGTAACTTTCTTTTACCTATGCTTTTGGTAATCAGTTTTAGAAAGAACTAAAACTTTACTGAATTTTGTTGCAGCTAGGTGAGGCCAGCCGGCTCAGAGATTCCTGGAAGGATTGACCCTCTGCAGGAGAAAAAGCCTTCTCTGAATGCCCCACTGGAGCAGCAGCATTGACTTTTGCCTCAGATTCATGCAGTTCACCAGATAAATCTTGGCCTTACCTTTGGTCTCACAGTCCTGAAACAAGGATGCCCCGCTGTGCCTTGTTGTTAGACCTCCTCCACAGGGAAAGCAGGAAACCCTCCCAGCTTCAGGCTGGTATGTTCCCAGGGGACACGGCAGACAGGGCTTGAAGCCATCAGGAGAATATTCACCAGGGGAGCACTGATCTAGGAGAGGAAGAACACACACTGTAGCTGAAGGTGTGTTAGTGAGCCTGCCAGGACCTGCAACCCCCTCTGAAACTGCTCTCCTTTACTGGGGCAGCTGGAACCAAGGTCCCAGAACTGAATGCTGGCAACAGCTGGAGCTTAATACCTCCAATGTGCACTGTAAAACAGCTCTGATAACTTTTGGTGCTAGTGAGCTCTTCTGGGAGCTGGAATGGATTTCACACTTTGCTGCAAGGCCACACCGGACACTCAGGCTGTCCAGTGCTCTCTGCTCATCTGTACAGTGCAATTATGTAGTGATTATCTCCTCTTTCTAGCTAGAGAGCTCTTGAACTCCTCCCAAATGAAATCATTTCGTATTGAAACTAAGATGCCAAAAACATATTTCCAGATTTCTATAAGTACTTTAATCTTAATCTTATTGAATATTCATATTTCATAACCACTAGCATTTACTGGATTGTGTGAAAACCTCAAGTGCAACAAGCAATTGTGCAAATTCAGTAAATTAAACGTTATGCCTCAAGATTTCTAAAGCAGAAATATTCTTGCCGTTCCTCTGATACTGGATCTTGAATAATGATTATCTGTGCGCTGGACTGCTGTGTTCTGTATGGTGCATAGACAGCTCTAACATGATCTGATTTTACTTAAACACACACCTCAGTATTATCTAGCAAGCCCAGCAATATTCATGAGTATCTTTGAAAAGTTCTGGTTTTCAAACTTTTCACAAAAGAACTGGCTTCAGCGCCGGTATTTAATAATTACCCTGCTCTGGAAAGGCACAAAACACTGTTGCAGTTGTTCAGCTGTGCTGAAAAATTCTGTCCTTTTAAGACCTGTTACGATAATAAACTGTTAGTTTTAGTTTATAGCTCCAATAAATCACTCAGTGAATAGCTGTTTTGTTAGGAAGTTAAATTGGCCTTGGCTTCATTTCAGGATATATGACTAACAACAAGCAGGGCATTAACTACCGGTCATGATCAATGATGAAGAGTTTTGTTTATGGCCGATACACCGAGAGGAATAGTTGAGTGTTCCTCCTTCGCTTAAAAATAAAATGCAGCAGGTTAAGCCACGCTCTGTAGCTTATCAATGCAAGCTTGTGAGGGAGTCTTAGCTCCTGGTTCTGACTTTTTCCACCACACATCACTTCTGCCCTCATAAGGACACACATTCATTTGCTCCCACACTTTTCAAGCCTTTCTCCATTTTATAAACATTCCTACAGAACACTCATCTCTGTGCACTTTGTGCACTTCCACAAACATGAATGAATTCGGGCTTTCATTGCAGCACTCCTAATAAGGTAAGGAAAGAGCTCTATTTACAATTCCATGACAAGGAAAGACAATTCAGGGTTAGGAAAGGTGATTCTGAGAAGTGGCTACTGACTTCAGAAACCTAGAAGAAATGGAAAGACCTGAGCAAATCTCCTTTCCTCATAAAACTCCATGGCTCTGTGGGAAATCGGTGCTCTTAGTGGCCTTGCTAGAAAATACCTGCTCTCTGCTCTCCCGTTAGCCTTTTTCCATTCATTTTAACCACATGTCAGGTTTGGCATGGTTTGGGGTTTTTCTTTTACATTTGGGAGAAGGGGTGCCTCTGTTCTGTGTTTTGAACAGAAACACTGACCATACAAATTCAATCTTAAAACCGTACTTCAGGTTTCCTAAACTTGCTCAGAGACCAGCAGAACAGAAGGACACCTATCAGAGCTCAAAGGAAACCCGTCCCAGGCAGGAATCAAACCCACAACTTATGTGGAAATGTTGCATTTGAGAACTTATCCCATCAGATCTCTCTTGACAACTTTATCATCTTCATCTTACTTGCCTTGAAACCACATGATGTAAAAAATGGTAGAGCTCCCTGTGGAACAGAGTTAATCTAAATCTTCCTGGGTTATTTAGCAAAGTGCCTAATTTTTGAAAATTTGCGTTGAGGAAGTAAACTTAAAAAGACCTCCTCAGACATCACTGATATCCTCAATCTGGGCCAAAGGAAAACTTTTCCATTAAATCTGAACCATTTGAGTCAAGCCATTCATTCTGGTTTTCCTTAGAGGTGGTAACAACAAAAAGAAAAAAGGCACTTCAGGCTTTGATTGTGCATTTGAGGAAAGAGGTCAGTACATCCACATACAGATTTTGCTATTTACAGTCTAACAAGTATTCAATATTCAATGCAGATATTAGAATTTCTCCATGTAATGTCCAAGCTTTAATTCCTCAAGCTCACGAATATATCAGTTTCTTCACACGACTATACCAAACCAAGCTTTTCAGAGTGGTACAAGTGTCCAGACAATTCTGTGCACAAACACATTCCCTGTAAACTGCTCCCAGTTCCTCCTCATCTTCCACCTAGAAATGTTTCAAACACAGGGCTCATCCAGCCCCACTGGAGCACAGAGCTGGGGTAATGAGGAAAGCCTGCTTAGAAGCTCACAGCATTCACAGGGCCCAATTTAGCATAACAAACAGACTTGGTATTAGATTCAATTACAGTAACATTAATAAAAGGGACATTATTTCAACACAAATCATCACACAGAACTCCATAGGACTGTGCCTAAAACTAGGATGAACCTTCTCTTTTAAAAAAAGCCCAATAAAATTAACAAAAATCAAAAAATCCACAAGAAACACCTCTAAGAAGTTCAACTTTTCCAGATATTTGCTTAAATAAAACACATACAGAAGTTTATGAGCCTCATTTTGCAAAACTAGAAACTGCATGGTCCCACCTGACATGTGGAAAATACCCAGTCAAAACCAGAACTGAAGATTTGCAAATAATGACGTTAAATCACAATTCCACTGGCTGGCTTTGCTCTTTTTTCCAGAAACTTGATTGTTTTTCTCCAAATGAACAAAAGAACCAATTGCCTCTAGTAGACTTCATTTCTGCAGCCACTGTCTTTGTTTATCTTCAATACCCATTAAAAACCTGGTCTTGAGTCTCATGCAGCTGTTTTAAAGGAAAGAAAAAAGTGAAAGCTTTTCTGATGCAAAAAGAAGAAGAAAAGGGGGGTGGGGGAAGAGAGGGGCCCCCAGGGAACCAGGATTAACAGTTACAAAGACATTTAAAGGCTCTTCCCTCTTTTCAACACATTAGCCTTTGAGCATTTGCTCCTATAGACAAACGCTGTAGTATCTCAGGGGCTGAGAAGGTGAACCTCATAAAGGAGGTCATGATCCACCAATTCACCATTTTCTTAAGAATGATGCCTTGACTTTATAAGGAAAATCACCAACAAGTGATGCAAATTGATTCTGAAGCGGCATCCTTTAAGTTATTGTGTTTTAGCGGGTCACACATTTAGGTCACATGAGATGGTTATGCATTCTAAGGATTTATGTCTTGAATCTATGATTGCCAGGACAAGAAGGAAAAACAGCATCCTTTTCCCATTTGATAATTCATTGCTTCTTGTTGGATTTTCATAAAACTGTAAAAAAAATAAAACCAATGACAGTTGTGTAACACAACGATTAATTATAACAGCTGCAAAGGCAGGCAGCACTTTGTTTTTCCTTTTAGATGTCTCTCTCATTCTTTCATAATGCCAGTATCATGCCACATAGAAATTTTTGAGACGCGATTCACGATTTTGGATGAAATGTTAGTATCTTATTTGCATCCTCTCAGCTAAGGGGACAAAACTGCTGAATGCTGAGCAAGGAAATGCACTGACACCTCCCACACAAGATGAATCTGCTCATTATTTACACCAGAGCAGTGCCTGTGCCAGTGCTGCTCATGCCTGTTTTCTGAAGTGACAGCTCTTTGGGTGAATCCACTTGCAACTACTGTGGAGCAAGGACATGCTGTCATGTCCCTTTCTTACAGCAATTTCAGGAAATGGTAATTCTCATTGCCTCCTTCCACTTCTTAAAATACTGGTGTGTTCAACACAAAAAATCCCCCCACCAAATAGAGCAGGGAAGGTGTAATTTTGACTCCATGGGATGTGATCAAGGTACGACAGCGTTTTAAGCAATGGGAAAGCAGCTAAATTGCTTGTTGTTTGAGCTTATTTTCTTTCAGCACAGAGGTATATGGTAAGTCAGTTTCTGGAAAGGAATTGGCAGCATTTAAACAGTTGGTCTTTGGCTGTCAAGTCTGTCTGAAGTCAAGCTCATACTGGAGAATGACCACTTGTAACCAGGCTAGTGAGTGAAACTGCATTCTCCTCAAGACAAACCTTGTCCCCTCACGGAAGCACATACCATTTCCAGCATCCTCAGAGGGTTCACATTCAGCCTCGACGCACTGACATTCCAAAACAGATGTTTATTACCTTAAGATCATCTTCAATGCGAGAAGATCATACTTTTGCTAAGAGAATCCAGTTCCTTCTGGGAAGGCTGATGAAAGTTCCATTTTGCTATATGCATTTCATGTGATATCCATTATTATGAACCTATCACTGGTTGCTACTTGGAAGCCACTCACAGGACTTCAAGGAATTAACCACCATGAGCCAGTGCTGAATGGGCTTATCATTTATACACAGCTCACACATAACAAGGTAGAAAAATGCAACACTTGAACCTCTATAGCACCAGGAAATCCCAAATAGAACTGTACATTAAACAGCAAACTTGAAATAAACTACACTATTCCTTGGAATCAGCAGTGAATCCCCTTTTACCACCAACAGCTGTTCAAAGAAGAGCAGACACACACGTGCAAGCATCCAGCATATTAAGAATGACAAAATACCCTGGAAACCACATCTAATTTGTTCCTGGTGCCTTTCCAAAACTTTTCTTCTGCACTGTACCCAACTTAAGACAGTAGGAGTTAAGGCAGGAAAACCAGGGATAGAACGACCTCATCAGAAGTGTGAAACCAAATGAAATTCATCTTGCTGCTGCAACTGCAGGCCAGTTACCCAGCACAAAAGCTGTCAGAGCAGGAGCTGGGCTTTCCCTCTTACACTGCTGAAATATAAATAACGCTTCAGTGTTGTGCCAGGAGAATTCTACCACAGGAAGAGGACCAGTACAAGACTGTCTGAATAAACAAAACTGTATCTAACCTAGCCATACTCCAAGTATTTGAAAACAATGAACTAAAACCTGCATTTCACTCAACTGCATCAAAGAAGACTTATAAGTCCCCTTGACTTATGTTGTTCCCTCACTGCTTCCTACTCCTCTGGCCAGACTGAGCAAAATCCCTTTGCCAAAATCCTTTGCTGTCCAGAGACCACATCCACCACCTGCACTGAATCCATCTGCTGACCAGTACCTCTTGCTGTGGAGTCACTTCCTCCCCAGAACCATTGACTTGTCTAGGTAAGCAGAGCCCCAATCCTGTCCAGAAGTTCCCAAGCAGCTCTGCAAAACAATCAGATCAACACAAAGAAAAGACCCAAAACACCCTCTCCCACACAGACCCCTGAGCTAGCTTCTTGCCTTTCTTCACACTATTCCCACTCCATTCTCCTCTCCCCAGCCTATTTCTTAGCTGCTTCTGACTGGCAGTCCAAGCAGCAGCACCAGCCCCCCATGTTACCTTCACCATTCAGCCTGGGACAATCAGCTTTTTCTAAGGAAATGAGGCGTACGTAACAACATTGCCTCTGTGTGTACTTTTATGTCCTCTCAGCAGCTAGCGAGCTGTCTGCCCAGCTCCCAGCAGCCTGACAAGTGATGCAGGGAGGTTTCAAAGACAGTAATTTTCTGTACAGTTAATGTAAATAAGCAGAGAAAAAGTACAAGGAGAGAGATTCTTAACACCCGTGTAAGTGAAAGACTGTGGTGTGGGTTCTACCTCCTATTTGATCACAGCAAATCTACACAAGGAGATGGTCTGAACAATTCAGCTGAAGAAAGAAAGGTTCATTTAGCGATTGCACCTTGTTAGGCATGAGCAAATCAAACCATAAGGCACGAGACACACAGGGTCATTCCACAGCTCACAGCAGCACCTGTTAGGATGTCCAGAACAAACTGTGGCACCAATTCAGTGGCAGAAGAGGCCTGACTTCTGCAAATTGTTCTTCAAAACCTTTGTCTTCATATGTTCAGTGACTCTGTTTTAACCATGGACAGGCTGTTTGTGCTCACCACATGGAAGAGCTTTCCAGGCAGGCATTCCCCCAAAGCCCCCTTCCTCTCTGAACCAGCACAGAAATGCCAGGTATGCTTCTCATCTCTGCTGCAACATTAAGCTGGTTCTGCAGCTACCTAAAAAAAATGGTGTTTCTCTGCTGTTCCCATTTCTAATTGTAATTCACATTGCCTTCTCCACCTGCAACATTTTTAGCTTACTCATTGCTGGTTTTTTCCAGATGAAATCACAAATGTCTTCAGAGTCATACTGGGCTCTGTACAATTGGACTGAGACAGATTTTTTCAAAGCCTTCCTCTACAATTCAACAAAATAGCTTGAAAATATCCTTGTAAACTCATCTTGGTGAACTTTCCAAAATTTTTCAGACTTATTGCAATGTTCCAAGGAAAAAAAAAAAGAAATCTTAGAGCTTTTCTGAGATTTCCTGAGTAATTCCCTGCTTGCTTGCACAGATGTTTTAAGCAATTTTTCTGTTCTGTGAATCCAAGTTTTTCTAGAGTTAGCAAAACCGGATTGGAAAATCTATTCTTGGGCCAAATGCTGCTGCTGGAAAATGTACTAATTCAATGTGACAAGCATTTTAAAGGCTTTCTGATTTACAATCCACCTACACACTGCCTTCCCCATGCAGCCTGAATTAGCCGTCATGGTTGTTAGGCCTGTGTTAAGATGCAACATCTGACCCTTCTCCTTAACTTTTGTGCTTTGGAAGCATTTACCATGGACTGCATTATGGTGGTGCCCTCCAGTGCCATGATGATTAAGACTTTTCTCAGTGCTGGCCTATAAACCCCCTACTCTCCACAGATTTATAACTCTGTCATGAAGATTCTCTGAGCTTAGTCAGCAAAGCGAATGTGGCTGTATCAAATTCTGAGCAGCCTTTTCCTTGGGACAAGGGAGAGGTGAGGTGTGCACAAGCTCAGGAGCGCAGCGTTACACTGAATATTAAATGTAGTGTTAAAAGCAACACTTGTGATGTCAAGGCCACTGATGCCTGATGTTATTCCCAGGATTTCTACCTTCGAGCTCACTGCAGGCTGTACGTCAACTAGACCGCAGTGCACTGAGCCCTCGTTCTACTCTGTAACACAGCAGCTGCCAGCCAGCAATAGATACATAGAGAGAATTTCAGCAGCACTAACAGCACCCCCCACCTCTGCACACACTGCCCTCCTCTCTCCTGGATAAGTAAACCGTGATCCCTCCAAGCTCAGCAGGCCTGAGCACAGCAGTGAAGCACAGGAGATGCTTCCTTCCCAATTCCCACCTAACTCACCACATCTGTTACCCGGATGCATCTGGCCCACACCGCAGGACTGCTGTGGCTCCGACGGCCTGAGAGCCTTTCTGGCCACCTCGTGGTCCACGCCAGAGACACGGACACGGAACTGGTCCCTGCTGACCGTCTTCCGCAAGGTCCGGATGGTTTTACGGAACCTCTTCTCCGTCTTCTTCCGGGCACAGCGCACATCGCACGTGTCTGAAAAGCATCGGGGTGAAAGCTGCTGTGAGTGACCATGCATGAAATCCCACCCGATTCAAAACTCCAACCAACTCAAATCACTGAGAAAGCAACTTCTGGGAACGAGTCTGAAATCCATAAGGACAAATACACCAGGCAGCTTTTCAATCTTTGAAGCTATCCCCGTCCCTCACTCTTTCTGAAGCAGTAAAATTAATTTGCAAAACAGGAGATACTTTTTTATCATTATTTTGCATACAGACAGAAGTGAAAAATACAGAAATTAAGGAGCAAATGGCAAGAAGCTTCAAACCGCACCTGGAATTATTTTCCAACCAACCTGTCACCTCCTTCCGGCTTGTTTCAAGCTCAAAGTCCGCAGTGATAAAAATCTCTCTAGTCGCTGTCAGTCTACTGAGGGCTCCATGAACTTTCTTGCCAGAGCTGCACGTTAGGTTTACATAGTGGAAGCTCTCCATTACTGAATTTTGTCTCTCTGTATGAACAAAATCAAAGGAAGCAAAAGCTTGGCCAGCTCTATCATTGGACATTCACCGGTGCTCAGCGTGTGTGTCATTATGAAGGGTTTGAAGAGGAGCAAACCATCACCTCCACGTGCCAGTGGAAAAACAGTTTGGCCAGAGACACAACTGGTGCACCCTCACACAGAACCAGGACCATTTTCAATGAGGAAATAAGGTTTGGTTAAAGGAAACACCCAGAATGAGCTCTGGTTCTGGAGTACACAACTTGTCACTGAGCATTCAGCACAGTTTCTCAGTTTTACTCTGCTAAGGACAAACAATCAGGCACACTGGTTCATCATATTGTTTAATGACTCCTTTCCCCATTTTTTGTCTTTTTTTTAAAGTACTTCTCCTCATTTTCTGATGACATTGTAAATTCCCAGGCTATACTTTCTGCTTTGGAACAGATGGAAGAGCTAAC
This sequence comes from Pomatostomus ruficeps, assembly GCA_013400735.1. Lineage (NCBI taxonomy): Eukaryota > Metazoa > Chordata > Aves > Passeriformes > Timaliidae > Pomatostomus > Pomatostomus ruficeps. The sequence continues at coordinate 108,081 of VYZT01000678.1, read as the reverse complement.
CTCACTGAGTCCACCTGGGGCTGCTGAAGTATGAAAGGAAGAAAAGAGAAAAGAGGAATAACCCTTTGACAAAAGAGTCAGCATAAAAGGTCAGGAGATTCTTTAGTGAGGCATCAGACAGTAAGGAACAGGTGAGAAAGGAAAGAACAGGAAGATAAAAAGAGGAAGGAAGAAATCAAATTAACAAAAAGAATGGTTGATTTTAGTGAGAATTTATTGGCAGTGTTACAAACAGAAAAAAGGATAACGGCTTTCCTAGCAAGACTGTAAGGATGCCATAAGGAAATCCTGGGATCTGAAATAACTACTGCAAGAATCATGGCTGGGCAGGATTCATGAAGTCAGTGAAGAACAGAAAGCCTACAGTCCTCTGTGCTTTGCTTGTGGTGCACTTATATCTGGAGAGCACTTAAACCCTGAGCTATGGCTCTAACCTGCTTACCTGCATTTTTATATTCATACCTGGTATCATCTGCTCCAGACCTTCTTGAAACATCTCAGTCTTTTTCAAACTACATTTTCCTTCATTTAATTTAAAGGTTACGCTTATCTTGATGGCTGAAGCATCTTCAGGAAGAAACAATGACAGGTTATTTTAACAAAAGGAGTAGTAAATTTAGATAACGCTAACGTCACATCATAATGAAGACAACAGAAAATGTGCTGATATGAAGTGATCATCACAGAAAACCTAAGGAGATGTCAGAACCCTCCAAGCTGGTTCACAACTGGAATTAGAATGAAGTGTAGTACATTTTATTAGCAAAGAAAAAAAGAGAGATAAAGAGAAAGAAGGAGATCAAGACCAGATCTTCTATTGGGTAAATCAAATAAGGGTGAGCTGAAATCAAAGGACATACTCCAAATTATTTCAGAAAGTACTTTATGCCTACTGCTGTAAATGCTTTCTAAACTTTACTGTCCAACAGCTCAACCTAAATACATGTGTGTTCCCAACACTGTCCGTGTTTGGATGACTAAAAGGAGACATAACTCCTGGTCTAAGTGTTTATTTCACTACTGATCTTTTTTTCTTTCTTTATTTTTAGGTCTCAGTTTGAATGATGCTGATGAAGCAGCATAAGGGGAATTTTCTGCAGTAATCATGAACTATGGTCATGAGGAAGAGGAAGAAACAAGGGACAGATGATAATGAAGAGGGAAAATAGAAAGTCAACAGAAACACCTTTGTTTCATAGTTATCAATGAAAATAAATCAGTCAAACTATGCAAAATAAATGTGGTGATTACCCAGCCAGCTGGAAGCATTTGCATTTTGCTGCTTTTTCTTAAGCTGAGAGGACCTGCCACAGGTGAGGGTGTAGGCGTCTTGTGTTCCTAACAGACAGACAGACAGTAAAGACACAGGCACAGTGCACACACTGAGGACTTCTGTAGCATAAAACACATTTTAAATTTGTTGACTGGCATCATCATACAATGTTGTTCGTAAAGTACTCCACGTTAGAACTTGTCTCTTCCTAAGCCATCTAAAGGGTTCAGGAAGAGAAAGGGCGTCTGTCCCAAAAGCACCGGCCGAGCCTGCACGCCGTGTCCTGTGGGATGGAGGGGCTGTGTGGGCAAAATCTCAGACCCCACGCAGGGCTGGAATGCCTCTGCCCCATTCAGCAGTGCCTCGCAGGGCCAATTAAGGAATGGCCCAGGGAGCACGGAGAATTCTCCCCTGTCCTGCCCAGCTTCAAAAAGAGACTTGTGAGAAGGGAATCTGAGGGTAGAGTGGTTATAAAAGACCAGGAAAGAGGGGCTTTCCTGGACTCTGGCAGGGATATAGCCCTTTATTATCTGCACTCAAAGAGGAAAGATCTCTGTTTATTGACTGCTTCTTGGGGCTTCCAGGAGAGTTAGGAGGTTGGCCCCCCTTACACTCTTTGCAGAATCACATGCTTGGTTTTGTTAGCCTTGACTTACCAGAGAATACCTGGACATCCGGAGAGCAGCTGAGAAAGCATCTGTCACTCCCACCACTCTTCATGCAGTGCAGCAATACCTTGGGTGACACACTATCAGACAAGGCACCTTTTGTCTCTAAATAAGATAAAACAAACACTCACAGAATCAAAACATCTACCTTCACCCTACTAATAAATCAGCATGCAGCTGCTTTTGTAGGCAGCACCTGAGAGCACCCATGCAATTAATATGCTGTTTAGACAGAAAATTAAAGCAAAATAAAGTCTCTGGAAGGTCACGCCACAGAAGTAATTTCCTTTGTCATGAGCAAACCTTCTCATGCAGAGGAACAAAAGAAAATAGAAAAATGAGCTAGACAAAAGCACAGGAAAGAAAGCATCAAAATCCCTCAAAGTATCTCCTGTTTTTGGGGTCGGTTTTCTGATTGTTTTTATGAGTTTCAACATCGCTACCATCGTGCCTTGCTAAAAATTAAAGCAGAATACCAGGAACAGTGACTCATACCACTTAACAGGACAGACCATCAGGTTTGACTGTAACCATATGGCCCATCAGACGCATCAGGAGTAGAAGTGTATTTACTAGACACCTTACCAACACAGTCCTTTTTATTCCAGTGTAGCTTGTAGTTAGAGTGACACAGGCATTCATAGTCTCCCAGAGTGTTCACACACAGCTGCTGGCAACCGCCGTTGTTGATGCTACATTCATTTATATCTACAGAGGAAAGGTAAAAACACTTTTAAAAAGTTGTTCTTCCCAAAGCTATGTGCTCTAACTCCACTAGGTAAATGTGGACGTAAATACTGCTTAGCAGGTATTGGAAAGGTCTTTAGGAATGCTGCCTGGACACTCACCTTGGAATAGTTTGTCTTCATGGAAATCCTTTGATAAATGTTAAAATAGACCAAATATTGGTAGCTCATAATTAAACAATCTCCAGCCTCAGCGATATGAAAACAAATTAACTCCAAGAAAAGCAGATCAAGTCAAATCTGCATTGCACTGTGTCTGGTTAATTAATATTTCTAATTTGAAATAAAGACAGAGAGCATGGCAGGGTTCTTATTGATCAATCCTCCAAAGTGTTCCAATAGATGCAGCTACTGTGGAACATTTTGACTCTGTGGACAAACACCACCCTTGTGTCCCCCTTGTCTCTTTTGATCAATTATCCAATTCTGCGGCCTTGTTCCGCCCAATAAATACCAACAGGAGGGGAAATTACTGACAACACAACATGCTGCCTCTGTGCAAATGTGCATGCTGATGCAGAATATGCCATTCACCAGTGCTGTATCCCAGGGGTCAGCACTGGGGCCAGTACTATTTATCCTCTTCATTAAACCTGGATGGTGGGACAAGGGTTCACCCGCAGCAAGTTCACAGATGATACAAAACTGGGAGGAGTGGCTGATGCACCAGATGGTTGTGCCACTATTCAGAGGGACCTTGACTGCCTGGAGAAGTGGCTCAATAGGAATCTCATGAATTTCAACAAAGGGAAATGCAAAGGTCCCTGTCTTTGCTGCTCAGATCCACCCCGAGGAGGGCTTCACTTTTCTCTACAGTAGCTTTATTGCAATTGTGCACAAACCTAGAAAGCTGCCATCAAGAAACCTCTTGAACGTCCCATAGAGTTCAGGCATCTGAGGGTATCTACTTCCACATACACTTATCTCCATGGCAGTAAGTTCTTGTCACTGCTCTCCCCAAACTAGATACCCTCTAAGTAACAATTGGTTGGAAAACACTGCGAAACAAATTACAAAGCCAATCTGTTTTGGAGGGGGAAAATATGCTCTTATCAGAGCTGAGACAGCAGGGGTAGGAATGAGCAGCAGAGAAATAATGGAGAAAGAAGGCAACATCTTAAACTGGTACTGCTGCCTAAGATACCACAAAATCAGCCCAATCTTTGGTTTTCATTGACCTTTGGTTAGAATGGCAACCTCTGATCTCCAGGTCTTACTGATTTCTTCCATAAAGGTTGGAAGGTGTATTCTCAGTATCCTATCAGCTCAGACCAGCCTGTGATTGCCAGTCAATGAGGAACTTACTGTGGTATGAGGATTAACATCTTTTGCATAGGGGTATGACAAGAAAATGCCAATTAGCAGCCAACAGCAAAATTACAGTTCCTTTTCCTCACTGGTAGCAAAAGAAATTGAATTAATGCAGCGGAATTAATAAGAAGTCTTATTTTACTAAGCAGAGCACATGACAGCGTTATTCCTTATCCAGATAAGTTCCCCTGTTCATCGAGATAAAACACAGTAGTGTTGTAGCCCTGTAATCCTATTTGCAGACTTTCTGGAGGCAGAGGATAGACTAGATCCACAGAGATTTCTGAATTGTTATCTCCAACTGTGCTCATTTTGCCTCAGAAATATAGAGATCTTACTCAGAATTAAGTAAACTTTGGAGTCAGTAACGTCTTGTGGAGTCAGTAAAGTCTTGCCTAGAGCTTATATAAAACAAGTTTGATTCCATTTAGTGTCCCAGCTATTCATGTTTCCTCATGTTAATTCTGGGAATTTGTCACATGTCAAGGTTCTACGAACAACTTTCTCTTTCCTCGAACTGTTCTTGTAGGAAAGATGTAAAAAATTTAAGAGTATTAATCTTGGCCAGAGTAAAGTGGTACCACAGCAGCTAAATTCCAGCGTACATCACATGAGGATCTGACATACGCACAACAGCAACCTGCAGAACTGTAATTTTCAGAGTCATTCAGAGCTTCCCATTCTTCAAGTCCTACTCCACTGACTTTTCATTGAAGCCAATGACTCTTCTGCATGTGAAAATTGTATTGAATTGTGGACTTCAGATCCCAGTACAAAACCCATCAGTTTGTCCTAACAGTTACAGGTGTCCTCTGCATGCATGGCGTAAAGGCAAAATCACTTGAGCAAAGACAGAAATAAGCAGGATCAGTTTCTACTTTTGCTGCATCTCATCATCGCGGCAAAGAGCAAAATTTCCTCCGTGGGCCTCCTGCATCTGCAGGAGTTTGTGCCTTGCAGGGGCACTGAGCAGGCTGTGGGAACAGCCCCCACAGGCCACGGTGTGTCTGGGACTCACCTCCGCAGTGTGTGAAGCCGTACAGGGCGTACCCTTTGTTACAAGTGCACTCGAAGGTGCCAGGGTGGTTGATGCACGTGTGGTCGCACGCCCGCTCGAAGGAGCACTCGTCAATGTCTGCAAGGTTTAAAGGGAAGCATCAGGACCTCTCAGGCCGGCCAGGGAGCCCCGAGGAACCAGCAGAGTCCAGCAGCTCAGCAGAGATGTGCAGATTTATGTGAACTAAGCAGATTCTTTCAAAGCACATAATGTAACATAATGAAATGAGCGTTTTTAAAGGAATGCCAAACAAGCTTTTCCTTGGCAAGTGCAAAAACTGCTGTTACATTTTTACAATTATGTTTAAAACGAATTATTTCTCTTCTACGGGAGAAGAAAACTGCTGACAAAACTCTTATTTCATTAAGATTACTCTACATAGAAAAGAAGTCTACAAAGGAAAGTATTGCCTTTGCTTTTTGTCCCTAAGTGAAGCTCTATATGAATATACAGCGCCTGATTTAAGCCTGCTGAAAATCACAGTGTTCTCTGAGAATGAACATTCATTATACCATTAAAAATACCTAAAATTTCTGTGCTAGTACATTTTGCATGCCAGGTAAGGATGCTGCAAGACACAAAAACAGTTCACATCAACTTCACTAACACTTTTCATCAATCTTTTTCCTTGGGCTTTGTTATTCTTCAAGATATCACTTTTGAAACAGTCTAGGGACAGTAACAGAAGTGACAGGGGCAAAAGAGAGATGCAAGTCTTTAAAATACATTCATAGACAGATTTCATTTAAAAAAACCCTAAACTATCTTGAAAATCAGATGTTCATATAGTAAGATATTTCCATATAAATAGTTGTTCTTCTTTGTCTATTTATAAAGGATAAGAATGCACAAAAAAAACCCCAGGTGAAAATTGTTTTCTCTTGGTTAGTTCAGCTTTCTGAAATTCACCATTAATGTCAGCTGGTTGCCTAGGAAATGGCATCATTCACCACTTGGCTGACTGACTTGACATTGTTTCATCCTGTAACTTTTCCATGACCACAGATCATTTTGATCTCCACATTTTTTGTGTATTTAAGCAGCCTAAACAGGATTGCTAAATCTATATGTACAAACCACTATACAGCAAAGCAAATATGGTTTGCGTCTCACAGGAGAAATCCATGTCATCCTCAAAAGGAAATGCTCCAGGATGTTTTAGAGAACAGAGATTCCAGTCTGTCTACAGACCTATAATTTCATAGATCACATTATATCTTTTTCCTTTAATCATGAGCTCAAGGCAACTAAATATCCTCTTAAGAAATAATAGTTTCTCTGCAATGGTGAATCAGTCAGTAAGATGCAGAGAGAGACATTGCCTAATTTTCCCTGTAAATTATTTTAAGATCATTAAGGCGGGGGAAGCATTAACCTCATAGAGAGCTTTTTAATATGATGCTGTCTCTGTCCCCTCCAGATAATAGCTCCCTGTGCCATTAAACGTATCTCCTACAATAGCATCAAGCCAACTGTATTAACTCAACAGCTGTTTCAGAAGAAAAAAATCCAAACTGAGGAATGGAAATTATTCTGGAGTCCATTATCACTTCATCATTGTAGTAGATGTCCAAGCCACGCTGATTTGTCCTACTTTTGTTGTGCCATTGTCTCTCCAGTGCACATACCTTGACAGGACTTCTCATCTGTTAATAATTTAAATCCTTTTCTGCAGCTGCAATCAAAACTGCCAACAGTGTTTTTACAGAAATGATCACAGCCTCCATTATTGGACTGGCATTCATCAATATCTGTAACAAAAAGAAAAAAAGAAGCCTTCAGCAAACAAACACAGAGCTCCAGCACTCAACCTACTTCCACTGCCAGATCCAGAAAACAGTCACGTCCAGCCGGTTAGAGGAGCCCAGAAACAAAATCTAGTGAGACTACCACAAACTGTAAGGAAGATCAGATCCAGCTCTTAATGATCCAGCCCATTCAGCCCCAGGACAGGGTTATTTGCTCTCGTTTAATATATAGCTGTCAGTTACATTCGGGTAATGTATTCATAAAAGACCATTTCCCTGAGTTCTGTTTGGAAACACTTTGCCTCCAAGGCTCTCTAAGAGGTTTTAGTGTTTTAAACATTCTCTCCATTTCCTCTTCGTAAGCTCTGCAGAAATCTCAGACAGAGATTTCCTGAGCTAACCCGTCCTCTTCATGGCAATATTAGAATGAGGCCTCTATCTGATATTAATTGACCCAGGCCTGGGGTTTTCATCATTTTTGCTTAGCAGAGCAGTCTTACCATCTAACTACTGGGAAAGCAATATAATATACAACCTAACCGTGCTTTTGCTCCTTGCCAGTACTCTCATTAGAGCTGCTTGGAGCAGTGTATGTTTATAAAACACATCCCTGTTTACACACTGATATTTACTCACCCACTGCTCTAATGCCCAGCTGGCTGTGGGCAACGCAGCAGGGTATTGGACTGGATACCTGCAAGGACCTACACACCTGCTGGCCTCTGCCAGTCCTGGCCTCTGCCCGACCACAGGGCTGTTTTAGCTCTCCCAAATCTCACCTGCAAAAAATGAGGCACAGGAGGGGGAAGCGGAGAGAAGGAGGGCAGAGCAGAAGACACTCTCTGCATGTGGTACAACTGATGTGAAGGAAAGCACAGCCTCTGCCCCTGGTGCAGTCCTTCCTTGGGTCAGATTGCACTCATTGCCTTTCCTCCGGGCACTGGGTCACCTTTGTTTGGAGATTAATACCTTACAGGACTTGGTAACGCCTTACAGGTGTTGGCACACGTGTCCAGGGGTATAAAACCCACCTTTGCATGTCTTGCCATCAAACTGGAGCGTGAATCCAACGGGACAGCTGCAGTGGACTCCGGTGGATGTGTCTTTGCAGGTGCGATCGCAGCCACCGTTGTTCACTGCACACGTTTCTGGCCAACGAGACAGAGCTCAGGTTTGCTCAGGGAAATTGTAGTGGCAGCAAGAAACATCCCGGGATACAAGGCACGGTCCCAAGCACACTGCTATTCAAACACATTTGCCTAGTACACATGAGCAACTGCTAAATATGTGTGCTGGCAAAATCCCTGCCTCAGCTATTCCCAGGGTTCTTGTGGAGACCCTACAAACCAAAATACTGTCTTCTGGTATTCCATTTGTGTCTTAAACCCAAATCCCTGCTCCTTGATGATGAATCTGTTCCTGTCAGTCAGTTTCCTTATGTCCACGCTCAACCCTGACTGATCCTCTGACACTTCCCACCAATGCCCAGACACCTGGTTCCACTCAGCACTACTAAACCAGTTTTCTTAAATATCTCCCAACACACCTTCCCATACTACCTGTGCTCCCAGTCATGGTAGAAAACACCCTCACTGAGCATTCCTTCAGCCTGGTAACCCAGTACCATTTAAACCAAAGTTTGTTCCTCTCACTCCTCCCTGTGCAAACTATGTCTAAATCTCACCAAACCTTTCTAGTGAACACTCCTAAAACACAGTTCTTCACATCCAATCAACCAGAATAACTCATTCTTTGGCATTCATCCTCTTGTCATCAGTCTAACCACCTCAGTCAGTCTAACAGCCTTTTCACTGGCTGGACAAACACCATTTTACATAGCATGTATTGATTGAGAGAGCTGCAAAGAACATTTTTTCTATGTCTGCTTTTTCAAATCTTCTTTCTAGTGCTTTATCCTCATTTTCTGCAGGATCAAGCATATGCTATTTACTGCCAAATTTTGAGAGCTTTACTGATTTATTCCGTCCCAGTCTCTCATCTCACATGCAGTATTGGCAGGCTGTGTCCAACCTTCAAGAGAAGACAGAGTGCATCTTCTTTCTTCCTCTGTCATTCTTTTTGAAAACAAGGCTACTCATTTAGATGACTGAACATTATGGAATAATATTATTTCCTTAAGAAAAAGTGGATGATCTCAGGCAGAATTCAGCCCAGAGCTGATGGTCACAACAAAAAAAAACCAAAAAAGCCCCACACCAATTCCTCAATCTAAAAGGTTTCAACAAGCAGCAGAATTATTTTGGATCAGCACTTTTACCCATAAGCAACCGTCGCTTCACTCTCTTGTCCACATCAGCTGCTGCTGTGGTGTTTCCCTCAGAAATTTCAACAGCAGCCTCTTCCCTCTCTGTAAGGAACATGAAAAAAGCAAGTGAGTAAAGGTGCCCTGACCAGATCCCTCATCTGACATCCAACATACACACATTCAAACAGCTCCATCACGTGCTGGATCAGAGACAGTCTGAACTGACCAGGCAGAAATAATTATTTTTAAAGGGCAAGTAGTAATAAAAATCAGGAAGACCTTTCAGTCAAAACCACGAGAATACTTTGTTTTTGTGGCTTCCTTACAAGTCATGTTTGCTTCAGCATCCTTAACAAAACAAAAGATGTGCTACAGATGTAGTAAACAGCAACAAGATGAAAGAACTAATTGAACTGTCATGAACTGTTCTGTCACGAGTGCACTGTCATCATCTATTGTGGGCTAATTACAAGCACCAGCCAGTTATGCCTGAGCATTTGATTTCAATCAACAGACAACAAACTCTTCCAGAGACTGGAAGAGATTATGAATCTTAAGTGCTTTCTTTACTGGATAACTGCCTTGCCAAAATTATACATTAATTGATTTCAGAGTCCCAGCTTTAACAGACGTACTCCTTGGTTACACTCTCTGGCTCATGCTACAGAAGAAACTGAACCTAAAATATCCTAGAGGGAGGGAAACCTTCTTTGGTTAGTGACTGGCCTCATGTTTCAGAGGGGCCAGTGACAATTACAGGTTAGTAATTAGGTAAATATTAGATAACTACTAATACAGGGAAGCATAAATTGCCTGGACTCAACCAACTCACTCACGCACCACCAGGTTCCTCAATTTTGAACTCCTTGACATTTTCTAGCCATACTGAGGGGCATTAATCATACACGCAGCACCACCACACCACCCTGGAGTTGGCCATCAACAGAAAACTACTTCCCTCCACTGCATACTGACCCAGGCAGGTTTTCCCATCCACGTGCATGACGTACTTGGGGTGACATCCACAAACAGGCCCGTTATCAGCATCATCACACGTGTGCTGGCAGCCCCCATTCCCGTGGTTACATGTTACTGGAAGAAAACACATGTCACATACTCACAAGTACTTCCAGCGTCTCTGAAGGACAGTGTGCAATTCCATTGCCATTTGAGTATCCAGTACACCTTCCTAATGTGCCCCTGTCCTGAAGGACTCTGTGAGACTGACACTCTGCACAACTCTCTTGTGGAGCTGAACTTCCCATCATTGTGAATGATGGCACAACTCCCAGACTGCAGACACTACAGCAATTAATAGATCTGTGTGACAGTGTCCAGAAAAGACACCAATTCTGGTTTCATTCAAATGCACACAATTCAGGCTTGTCATCCCACCTTAGCTAAAACACATCGAATCCCATTTCACTGCAAACAGAACACGGTTTGTTCACTTTGGGAAACCATAAGCATATGCAGAATGTTGCCTACAAATGCAGCTCCTCTGGTTCTTGGACAGCTCAAATCCTGGTCGGCATTCACAGGCAACTCCTCCTTTGGGCGTTTCTCTGCAGATGTGGGCACAGCCATGGTCTTTGTTCATGCAGCTCATGCCTTCTGCAAAACAGGAAAAGTGCATCAGCATCCTCAGCGCCTCTGTGTGCAGGCAACAAAGTCAGTTCAGCACACACAGACCACAGCCTGCTACTCTGGGAAGACTCTGCAGGGTCAGGACAAGAAGCTTCAGCTTGCAGAGAGGAAAGGCAGCAAGTCCAGTCCTGCAAAGTCAATGGCCCCAACGTTTCTCCTTCTGTGATCTTTTCTGTGCCCATGTTCTTTAACTGCAAGGTCAAGGAGCAACATCCACAGATGTGTACAGCACCTGCATTCTCATCCAAAGCTCTCACTTTATACCAGTGTTCATAAAACCTCCTCATCTTTTATAAAAGTGGCAACAACCTGGCAAGATCCAAGTCTAAAGTGAAGTTCTTATTTCTCTGCTTAAAAGACCAGCCAGCAGACACAGGAATGTTTAGAACAACAGTCACAAGAAGCATCCCAATTTCAGTTACTGGCTTACAAAGCAGGTTCCCAGAGCCATAACCTGTCTCAGCAGTGACCAAGAAGAGATCAGGCCAACATGCAGATTGCACATATGCTGTACATCAATTCTCTTTTTTGTTAACCAATTGGTTTTCAATTTTTTTCTGATTTCATTAAATACCATCCAAGATAACCCCACTGAGTGTTATCAGTGTTCTGTATTTATATGCACCTTCCCAGCTAGGCAGAATTTAGTGCCAGTGCCTGCTTTAACCAAATGAAGAACCAGGGTGACACTAATGACTGGATTTTTTTTTTTTTTTTTGCTGCACCTCCTAAAACATTCTGTCATTTTTAACTCTACCAGTTCATGTTCAGCACTCAATGACTGCCAGAGTGTCTTTCCTGGCCTTTGCAAAAAGATAAAGTCAATTTAACAGGGGGAAATAGTTCTTAAAATGATTGTAAAAGCTTTTTTCACCTTGGCCTATGGTTCAGTGCAATCAGCGGCTTTTCCATGGGCAAGAAGGTGGTACAGTCTGTACATACAACACAAAAACACACAGCAGCTGGCTGAGTTACCCAGTGGGACCATTAGACCAAATTAAACAAATAGGTTTTCTTTTAACAGAATACCACAGATTTTTGATGAAGTTCTCTATAGTGCTACAAAACCAGGAAAGAGAAGACATCTGAGTACTCTCCTTGCATATACAGAGAGCACACCTTTACCATCAAATTCTCTGCCTTGGCACATTTGGCTTTAAAAGGACAAGATACACCAAAATGCTCTTTCTTCTTAGTGAGACCCTTTCAGTTGTGAAGACGAAGTGCTGTATATTTTGGCTGTAAGGGCTTACCCCACACCACCCCAGTGAACTTCTCTGAAGCTGAGCAGATGCACAGTCAGCAGCAGAACAGAAAGAGTGACCATGCTGCTGGAAAGGGACTGTGTTCACAATCAATTCTACACCTTATATATTTTTTAAACTTACACAGCCCTCTTTGCAGCCTTATTACTAAGTGAAACAAACCCACTGCGTTGTGAGGCAGAGGTCGGCTTGTCACCATTATCCCCCTCCACTTCAATTAGGTCCTTGTTCCACACTGCCATTCTCCCCCTGAAGCACCAGCCACAGGACCCTTTCTCTATTAAGACAGCCTTAAGCAACAAAAGAATGGACGTCGCAGAGCCCAGATTATTCTGCTCTACTGGCTTTTTGATTCCTTTCCCACAGTGAGGACTCTCCAGAAGTCCAACAAGACAATGAGACTTCAAATCCTGCAGCACACAGACACAGCCCAAGGAGCCCACAGGAAAGCTGTCACCCATTATTGTGTCAGTCGGGGAAGGAGACAACCTATGAGGCCACAAATTAGCCTCATTAGCGCTGGTGTTTTTGTGGAAGTTCTGGTCTTAAGCATGCAGTATGCTTTGGCCTGTTAGCTCAGGGGGGTTAGAGAGCATTAAGAGAATTAGCAGCTTAGTTTCTGTTAACAAAGTTATTCTTTTGTCTCTATTGAGCTCCCAAAGGGGAAACTGTTCAAGCAGGTACTTTGGTAAAGTTCACTGACACCAAACAAATGGTTTATATGCTCCATTTGGGATTGCTCCGTTCTGAGTGAGCAGAATTCAATCAGGTCTCCACAGAAAGCTAAAACTGCGCTTTCCAGACCAGGATGCATTTTAATAACAAAGTATCCTTTGTATAACAAGGTACTCCACCAAACCCACCAAAATCTAGCTGACCCAAAAGGCAGTTTCATAGAAGATACCCACATCCACACATTGCAGCATTTACTTGGGAGCTGCTGCTTGTTTTCAGAGGTCATAGATCTCTCTCAGCCCCATTTTATAAGGCTGTATTAAAAAGATGTCTGTAAAGCCATAAATGCTGTGTGGCTGCAAACTCCTTGGTGGACAGCAAGTCTCCCAGGCCACATTGTTCCAGTGCTGTTGCAATGGCAGACTGTGGTCCAGAACCAAACCCCCAACAAATTTTGGTCAAACCCTATCACATACTTCCCCTACATACAATTTGTCTTGCCAGAGACCCTGTCCTACTGACTCACAAATGTCTTGGGCTGGATGACTCTGGATTGTCACACTCAGCCAAGAGAGGTGAATCCAGTGCCTGCCTGGCTGAGCAGATCCAGACAGATGAGTCCTTGCTGATGACTGGACCTTCTTGAAGTTACCCAGCAAAAGAGATCTGAGCACTCCTGTCACTGGCAAAAAAAAGCCAGCACGGTATTTCCCTATCAGGTCACGCTAAATTAATCTCTTACATGTATGATCTCTGTTTAAATCTTTTTTTTTTTTTTTTGGAAAGGAGGTGTCAGGACAACATTCCCAATCTCCCAATCTGCTAAGAGTGTTAAGGCTCCATTCAGGGCACACTCAAGCAGGTACTCCATAGGACAGAGGGAGAGGATGCAACAGAACCAAAAACTACCAGAGGTGCTCAGAGGCACCCTCCAAAAGCAAACAGTGAGGAGCTGGCACAGCCAGCGGAACAGAACATCCCAGGAGTGCCTTCATCTCTCATCATGCTTTCTACATCCTTGTGTTAAGGCAACTTCACCCAAAAAGCTTTCCATTTATCACTGCTCTCCACAGTCAAGGCTCCAAGAGTGACAGCTGAGATGGTGCCCTGTGTACGAGCCCACACAGCGATTTGAAAAGTGGCTTTCATCCCACAGATCCCGTTCATTCCCATCAATTCAGCCCGACAAACCGAGAGCTATGACCGTGAAATACCACAAGGGAGAGCAGCAAGATTTGCCATCCAGAGCAACAGCAACCACAAAGATACACTGCATATTTACTCACAAAAATCTGTTTTCCTTCAGATTTTTGTATTCTCTAATATGGAGGAAGCTGAACCCAGAAACAAGGCACACATGCATGGCTGCCCTGCCAGCTACCTTATCAGCCTCCCAAGGTAATTCATTCTCCCACAGGGATGAAAAGCAGCTCATCCCCAGAGGGAAATAAGGAAAAAAAAATAGGATTGTGCACAACTTCCCAGGGCACTCTCAGTTCCTGTGGTTTAAACTCCAGTTCACTGTGCTTCTGTGTATTTAAAGGCCAATACTGTAGGCCACAAGGAAGGTGTCTCAGGCATCAATGTATGAAAAGTCTTAACTGGGCTGGGAGACAGGGAGGGAAATATTCCCTCATATTAGATATGAACCCAACTGAATAGATGGTCTAGGCAGTAGGAGCCAAAGGCTGCTTTGATCAGTGCTGTGAGATCTCAAAACAGAACCAATAAAGTACAAACACTGAGCAATGCATACACAAAGCAAAGAACAGAAGTCCCAGAAATGAGTAGAAAAACAGAGAACAAAGTGAAGGGAAAGATAAAGCAGTGAGATTTCATTTACAACAGACATGCCCACCCAAGGAAAAAAAAAAGGATAAAAAAAAGGTGGGGAATCCCAAGAAGCACTTTACAGTAATGAAGGGGGGGTAGGAGGGAAACAGTCACAGCATGAAAACCTGAAAAAAAAGGCTTTTAAAGAAAGCAAAACAAACACTTCAATGTTTTGCTAGAAGAAAAAAATAATCAGGCAAATCAGTGTATTGGGTTTTTTCTTAAGACTGGTTTTGATAAAGATGTATTTTATTTGATAGTTTTTACCCAAAATATCCATTTTTTTTCCCTTGTTGTTTTCCTTTTCAAAGAAAAAGACCTAAATTTAGTGGATATTTGGTATTATGAACAAAGGGCCTTTTTGGGGAAGAGAAAATAACTGCATCTTTAAGAAGAAAGGTAGAATTCCAAAGGTACAATTTAGGGAACAAATATTAATTACAGGGAATGCTGCTGAGGTCAGTTCAGGAGAGTAGAAGGTACTCCAGTAGCAGCAAATATGGAAAAAAGAGTGGGAAGTTTCTCCTCCCTTGGCATCAGACAAGACAAGGAGTTGAAGTGACCAATTTCTGTCCTTGGAGAGCTCCTCCACGGGTGCACACAAGCTCTCATCCCTACTCCCCACACAGCCCGAGGGGCAATGCCTTGTCCCACCTCTGCTGCCTTCCTGCCTGTCCCCACCCCTGGCTCAGCCCCTGCAGTGGCAACCTCAGCAATTGCCAGAGGGATCACCCGACCCCCCGTGAGGCCAAGCCCAGGGCCAGAGGAGCTGAGCACACAAATTCTTAATTCAAACAAAAGATCAATTCAGCTCTGTCAGATGACAGCCACCTCAGCACCCTCATCTGTGGATGGCCATATATGTCTATAAATGTTGATCTCTTCACTACGGGGATTTTTAAAGTGAGATTTGTTTATTCATGCTCAGATTCCTCTTACAGTTATGCCAACAATAAGCCATAGATTAAAGAAAGCTTTGCAGCTTTAAATACCTCTCACGAAGATTTTTGCTGTACAGTTCAATGGACAACTCCCTGATCTGAGCAACCACTTTAAAGTATTCCCTAGGGGCATCCAAAATAATTTTGTTCAATCTGATGTCTAATTAGATATCCAAGACTCTGATCTCTCAAAGGTCGCTTCACAAAGGTTTCACTCAAAACAAAGCATGAGATTTGAATACCTTTGGGGCTGACAAACAATAAATCTCTTAGCTGAAATCTAAACACTGTACAGTGAATCTAAAAGGTATCTGAAGGTAGCACAAGTACTGCCCTGTAACTAAAGCCAGTGAAAATGGTCAGAACCTGCTGTTCTTCCATTTCCTGCCATTCCTTGGATTAGGACATATCTTAACCTCGCATCAGAGCATCAAGGCCACTGGGAGTGCAGCAGTCCAGCCTTTATCAAGCACCACACTGCAGACACACAGGTGGGATCAAAGAGGAGGAAGGGATGCAGCGTCTTCAAAGCCACTTAGAAGGTTCTGACACACAGCTCCTTTTAAAAGCACTGAGGACTTCACGACCCTTCACAGCTTTGAAAACCTCAACCTAAAAATACTTTTGACGATGGCTGGAAGCTTTTGCGTCTGTCAGAAGCTGCGGTTGGGCGCCCGGGGGCGGTACCTTCGGAGCGGTGGATGCAGGTATGCTGGTTGTCACTGAGGAAGAACCCTTCCTTGCAGCGGCACTCGTAGCTCCCCACGGTGTTGACACAGACGTGCTGGCAGCCACCGTTGTTGAACATGCACTCGTCTGTGTCTGAAAGAGAGGGGGGAAGAGAGAGATCAGCTTTGTGCTCACGCCAATCCACGGTTCAGCCAGGCACCGGCTCGGGCTGGAATCGCCCGGGCAGCTGAGCCACGCCCTGCTGCCCTGCGGGTGCTGCTGTGCTGTCACCCTTGGGAAAGGGCATTTCTGCTGCTGCTCTGCCCCCGTGTGCGGTCTGCCCGAGCAGTCTCGGGGCTCCCAGGAAATGCTGGCCAGCCCAGCTAACCAGAGCTGCTGGTTACAGCCAAGGCAGAGCAGCCTTGGCAGAGCCAGACCAGGGCCCCCACCACCCACGGGAATATTCCCTGCCCCTCGGTGCAGCTGGATCTGGCACTACCACCCTACAGCTCTGGTACATCCAGCTGAGCAAGCACACCTGGCTCTGGCTTGCTCAGTGGGACAGCAAAGACCCTTTGGCTCCAAACCCATCCAAGCTATGAAAGGTGTTCTCCCAGAAAGATCCACATCCTGAAGCAAAGGTGGAACAAGAAAAATACAAATCTCAAAATAACTTCAGCTAAAAACCTAGCCCCTGCTCCTTACTTTCACCCTGGCTAGAATTCACACACCACATCTGTTCTGGTGCTTGGTTTGATTTATCATCCTCCTCCCTCAAGTCTAGGACCTCATCACTCATCATCAGGGCTCCTGCTGTGTTGCCTGACTATGGTCAAGGACAAGAGCGGGAGTTCTGGAAGCAGGTTTAATCCTGATTTTGCAACATTCAGAGCCCCAACAACACCAGAGAACACAGAAGGGCTCTGCTTGCAAGATAACCAAGAGAACCAAAGCGTGAAAAAACTTCAGCTAAGTCTCTGAGCAACAGGATGCCCATCCCAATCTCTAATTCTTTGGAATTTTACCCCTAAATAAGCACAGATTTTTTTGTAAGCACTACCACCAAATACTTTTCCTACCCTAATTTTCAGAAATTTTAACGGGAATTTAAAAACGCTCAGTCCCTTAAAAACAGAACAAAACATTGCTGAGGCAAAGCACTGGTCTCATTTGCAAATTCATCTCTAAGATCATGTTTGCTCCCTGTTCTGTTCATTGTTCCTGGCTAATAGTACAATGTTTTTAATTTAACATTGTAGCATTTCTGGCAGAAAACAGCTGTCTTTAAAAAAAAAAAAAGGGGGGGAGAAAGAGCGGCTTTTAGTAAGAAGCATAACATAGTATTACAACAGATTTAATGTCTACTGAAGGCAGTGAGTAAGGCAATTGGATGCAAAAGAATGTGACCTGCTGGAGAAAAAGAGCGGCTGACATATCTCCATCACAAAGAAGCTGAGTATTTTAGAGTTCTGCAGTGATGTGAATGTGCAAACAATCATGAATAAACAGCCACCACAAGCCTTTAGTGCTACAGATTTGAACTCCAGCAGATGTTTCTGTCTTACAGACCTTGGAAAGCTTTCAAAAAAATCATCTCTTTCCAACAAGTAATTGTCTATTTGGCTTAAACCCAGGCACACAGCCGAGATCTTCAAAAATAAGGGTGAGAGGAGGGCAACCCTGGCGTGAACAAAGTAAATAAACAGATTAAGAGAAGATGTGATCCAATTTGCTGCACACCAAAATATTTATTTAACGTTTACATCACAACTCAAAATTGGCACGTCAGTGGTAAAAACTTCATTGTATGTCAATGACTTTTTATTTTATAGGTCTGCCGTGCAACACTGAGCAGCTTCCCAGTGACATAGCAGGTGGTAGATTTTGGTCTAAGTTATATCACTGGTCACAAACAACTCAGCTGAAGTATGCCCTGGGTACAAAGAGAACACACACATGCCTTTTGGGGGTATTGTCAGAGGCAGTGTGTTCCTTCACATCCAGCCCTTCATGGTAACCTCAGCTGAACTCCACGCTGTGTTTACACAAACACAAAAATAAGATGGACTTTCTGTTATTTTAAATGACCGCAGATATTTTGTTTTCCTCTCTACTTCATTTAGTTAAATATCGGGGACCTGGTGAGTTCACCCTCTCCTCCACTTACACTGTAACAAGGTGAGCACACAACAGGTTCCCAGCAGGTAAAACCCAACACAAGCCCACCAAATACACCAGAGCTTTTCTGATTTATCTCAGCAGAAGACACAGCCTGGAGACGATCTGATCCCTCACCTGATGTGCCACACACCAGTGGGAAATACCCCAGCCAAAATTACTTCAATTATGCAGTGAGAGCAAGTTCCCCTCTGACTGCCGTGGATATGGAGGTGTGTCCAGGCACATCCACATGGAGTGCAGCAGTGGAGGAAAACTGAGCCAGCTCTGAAAAAGCAAATGGCACAGGCAGCACAGAGCTGAGCCACACAGGGTGCCCAGCTGGGGCCCAGGAAGCAGGACAGCTTTACCAGCACGAGGTTCTGTGGCAGCCCTGCCAACAGGCTGACAGCTCACACCTTTCTGTGCACTGCTGCACTCTGTGCTGGAAGACCCTACCACAGCCATGCCACAAGCCTTGTCAGCCATTGTTAAAGACTTTCACCTGCTGGCACACAAAAAGGAGACTATCAACATCTTACATAAAGAAAAGGATGGTCAGAGAGAGAGTGCATGCAGGGTCAAGGGAGTTCTGCCCTGAAAACCCCTCCAGAGGTGTGTCCTTTGTCTCACACTAACCACCCAGGGAAACCCCAGGCACTGGGCTTAGTCCCTCTGTCCTTATACAGCTGCTGCACACTCCAAATCATCCTTTCCTGTCAGGAGTACTCAGACACAGTAAGAGTGAGAAGCCCCCACATTAGAGATCTACCTGAGAGAGAAGATTCCTGGAAACACACCTGGCAACTGACCCTAAACTAACCGTGGAACAGAGAGGACAATGATAGCACATGTTCTTTTATATAAACTCATTTAGCATAATAATGGATGACATTTGGCACACTTAAACCCAAAGCACTCCACAGAAATACAGCACAGTTATCCTCAATTACAGAGAGGGAAAGAGCCACATCGGCATGGCACATCAGTACCTGGAAATCCTTAGTCCCATAAGCAACGTTCTTCTCTCTCTGAACTGACTGAGCCCAAGAGATCTCCCTGTGTTCCCCACGGATGCAGCTGCAGGGCTGTGTTCACATCGCCCCTCACACTGCTCGTGAGCACGCTGCTTACCCAGGCAGTTGTGGCCATCGTGAGCCAGCATAAAGCCATCGTAGCAAGTACAGCGGTAATTTCCTGGAATGTTGAAACACTCGTGGACACAGCCCCCATTGAAGTCGTTGTCACATTCATCAATGTCTAAGGAATAAAGCAAAAGTCAATGTGATGGATGCTTGCCTGAGTGTTATGGACAGGGATGTGACTGCGTAAATGTGAGCAGCAACTGCTGTCCAAAATCATCATTGTCTTGCAAATACACTATATTTAATGCATTTCTTGCTGAATGTTTCTGATGACTGACAAAATGCCCTGAGAGTCCCTTGCAGCTTTAGCTTATATTTTTTAAGGCTACTGGTTAAACAACAAACTCATCATCAGGCTGATATGAACAGGTGAAAATCTATACAAGATTGGCCTTTGATTTTATAAATAAGAAATAAATCAGGTAATGAAACAACAAGTATTCTGATTTTAAAATCATCCTCCATTATTTTTAGTGATTCTATTTTCTCAGATATGCTCCATGCTGACACAGACAGATCGCAGTGCCTCTGGTCCCTTTACCTTCACATTTCTTCCCTTCTCCAGTGTAGCCCACTTTGCACATGCACTTGTACAGCTTCGGGGTGTTTTGACAAATAGCATCAGGGTGGCAGTCGTCCAGCCCCAGGGCACACTCGTCCACATCTGTGAAAAGACAGCAGGACCAGGAGGGATGTCAGCAGGAGGAGAACAGGGCACATCTCCTGAACACACCCCTGAGGAGATGACAAGACTGACTACCTCTCCATGGTGCCCACGAGAATATTGTGTGGTTTTGTGTGTCAGGACAGAAACACACAGAGACAGTATCTGCGTTTCAATCTGTGCACTGCTCTACCTGCATATAGATGTATTTGTATGCAGTTCAGATAAGCCCATGTTAAGCTTTTGTGTACATTTATAAATGCATCCAAAACAATCTCTTGAGGGCTAGATGCTCCATGAAATTCAGCTGATAGTTTCACAGAGATTCATCAGAGATTGTTAATATTTCTGATTAACAAAAAACAGTCATCAAAAGAGTTCTTGATCGCATCCGTGCATCACCTGCAGGAAGCCAAACGATTTTTAAACTAACAAGGGGAGTTGATAGAAATGTACTTTCAAAGTCACCACCAACAAGTTAAAAGACTGACTTACCATTAAACAGATGTATAATCATAAAATATTTTTTTTAAATACAAGAATAGTATCTGGTGAGCAGCATTGCCAAATCACCTGGCCAGCCATCTCAAAGCACAGCATACTGAAGCAAAATATCCTGGTGGAAACTTCAGAGAAGAGGAAATGAAGAGAAAGGGAAACACCAACAGGAAGAAGTCCTGGAGATGAAGAAGTACAGACAGAAAAAGAGGGAAAAAGTTACAGGCAGCAGAAGACATCAACGCAAGCTTTTCACACAGCAGAAGAAAACTGAAAGATGAAAACAGGAAGATTTCCAGCAACTGGCTAAAAGGGAAGAATTGTAGAAGGAACACCCCACACAGGTACAAAAAGTGCCTCCTAAAACAAGAAGTAGTGCATGAGTATCAGCAGAAGGCAACTGTTTCAATAGTCAGCCACTTTTTATGGTGGGGATCATTTTCCAATGGGGAATTTCAGCCAGCACTTCTCCCATTCACAATTATAGCATTCATCCTGCTCTTTTTTTTTTTCCTTTCCCCCAATCACAAAATATGCCTGTAGGTACTGCAGCAGCTGCCAACTGCAGAAAGTGTTCACTTGGTTTTAACTCCTAACGGGGTTTGGCAGTGGGAAACAAGGCAAAGAGCCAGTGTTAGAGCAGCGGTGCTTTCCTGGCTCTCAGGTGCACACAGCTCCAGTAGCAGCGATGGGGTCCCCAGATAGTGCCACCAGAAAGCAAGGAGAAGGTGGGAAACAGCCGGGAAGAGCAGCAGAATCTGTTCCCTCTCAAAGCAGAAAAGCCAAGCCATCAAAAAAATATGGGAGACAATGAATTGAAGGAGCAAGTCATGCAAGGAACAGCTGAGGAGCCTCCAGGTAGGTGGGGCAGAAAGAAAAGATGGGCAGGGAAGAATAGACAGCGGGCATAAAGGAGCACCAGCCACACGTGCGGTGTGCCCTCAGCACCATCAGCTCTCCCCTGCCCTGTCCGAGCCAAGGGGGACACACCTGCCCCGGCAAGAGGGGTCCCAGAAAACACACAGCAAGGAAGGGCTTCCCTCTAAGCCCGGGCACAGAGACATCAGCCAGGACGGCCGCCCTGCCGGGTTATTTCTACACCGCCCCTCTGTGATCTGCAGCGTGCGGTGAAGAACCGCCACCAGAAGCCGCAGCACTAATACGTGCAAAAGCATGGAAAAGAGGGCTAGGAAAAATCCGTAGGCACAGTAAGCGAAATTTCCCCTTTCAGTGACAGTACCCTGAGCAGAAGAGAGACCCTGGAGGAACGAGACTGTGAGCAAACATCGCACCCTTCAACTTGGCAGGAGGCGGCGGCGGGAGAATCCCTGGGCTCTTTCCGCGGGGATCCGAAGGCAGCTTTACCCGCAGCACACGCCGTTCACACCCCGCTGCCCAGGTGCCCCGTCCCGGGGCTCACCCGCTCCCAGGGCAGCGGGAACCGCCGGGAAAGCGGCACTGGCAGCACCCGCGGAGCCCCAGCGCCCTGCGAGCAGCGCCCGCCCCGCGCCGGGCACGGCCCCGCCGCGGCCGCCCCTCAGCCGGCACCGGGCCCGCTCCCCT